>CM056053.1:84667523-84922149 GCA_029574335.1 Rana kukunoris
AATCTGTAGCTTTCCTTAAAGTGGATGTAAGCCCACTCTCATCCTTTCTAAACTACTGCCATAGTGCTGATCTATAAGGATATAGATGGCTCCTGCACGTTTCCTTACCTGTCTAATGTCTCTCCTCTGTCTGTTATAAGAACTGAAAAACTGCAGATTCTGTGGGTGGATCTGTTGTCTGGAGCTCGGTGGGTGGAGTCATGATGTCAGTAGACTCCCTGCCCTCCTCTACACTCCCCTTGTCAACATGCATTTTCTCATGTGTATTCCTTACACTAAATCCTGCTAAATCCAGAAAAGTAACCACATGACTTCAGAAAATGAGTGGGGGTGGGAGTTAAAAAATAATGCCTGTCTCCAGGCTAGTGCATGAGATATGTAAATAACCTGTCACCAACAGAAGGGGGCGGAACGGACTAAGTTTTTTCTCTGTAAGTCCGTTTTATTCCACTGAACAATAAAAGAGGATTGCTCAGCGCTGGATTAACTCTGTGTGGCAAGACTGGGCACAGATGATAGGAAATTTTATACTGTACATTGTGACATCAAAAAAATAAATACAATTTTTCGGGTTTACATCCACTTTAAAATAATATTCAATGACTTGCCTGCTTGGACACTTCCTGTTATGGGGTGGCAGCTGTCTTCCAATTGTGCTTCTGTATTGTCACCACCCCTGGTAGTGAACATGATGGCACATATTAAGCAGGCATGGTGCACTTATCAGCAGGTTATTGAATAACTATGTGCTGGAAGCTTGTTGTATGCAGAGGATAGCTTTACTTTCATGGAGGATATCTTTATCATGGCTTTACATCATGTAGACAGGAAGAACAACAATACAAGTACATAGTGAGGAAAGACAAACCACTTTCTCTCATTACATTGCCATAGAATACAAACCAGAACACTGCAACACCACCTACTGGCATAGACAGGTATAATGCATATATATATATATATATATATATATATATATATATATATATATATATATATAGTTAGTCTATCAAAGCAGTTCTACTGTTCTTTCAACACCACTGTTGATACAAGAAGCTGGAACTACAGTAAACAATAATGTTCCGCTGGAGCTAGAGTTTGTATGTGTAGAGAGGAAATGGCTGAAAGAGGCTGGAGGAGATCAAAAGCCCATCCTGAGCTCTAACTGTTCATGCCACTGCAGGGATGGACTGGCCATTGGGACTACAGGGAGTTTCCCGGTGGGCCGAAGGCTCAGTGGGCCGGCTTCAGTGACAGCAGACCACCGCCCCCCTCCGCTCCTCTGTCTCTCCCTTCACGCAGTGCTCACCTCCTCTCCTACAACTGGTACTGCCTATAAGAGTACCAGTACCAGCCATTCTACTCTAATAAAGTAGAACGGCTAGTGGCTTGTGAAGGGGGAGAGGGGGCTTGGGTGGCCGGGGGGGTGAGTGCAGGAGTTGTCCGGCCGCCATGGGAGAGACCTGTCAAAGTGGGCCAGTCTGGATAAAGTCCAGGGCCAAATTTTTGACCCAGTCCAGCCCTGTGCCACTGAATGTGTAGAACATGCTGAACTCGCACGGCTTCACTCCCGCCCGGCAGTCCGGATTTCGGCCGTGATTTCAGAGACATCTGTGCAGGTTTCTGCACAGATGTCAATGTAAATCGCCTCCCCAAATCGCAAAAAGTAGTACAGGAACTAATTTTGGAAATCGGTGCAGCGCCACAGATGCATCGCACCGATTAGGACTGTGCCATTGCCGGCAAATGCCGCCAATTTGAGATGCGATTTGACATGTGAAATCGCATCTTAAATCGTATCCAGTGTGAACCAGGGCAATAGGACAAACAGACAGCTTAAATCACATCTAAAACCAAAAACTAAAATATAATATATTGCAATTTACCAAACCTGTAGGGACTGCATTAATATTCACATTTCAGACTAAGAACATTTTCAGCAAGCACATACCTCCCAACTTTTTGAGATGGGAATGAGGGACACCTATTAGCAAAAGTATACAGGCATAGGACACACCCCTGGTCACGCCGCCTTAAAGTAGAACTGTACAAAAAAACAAAACAAGATTCGTTGAACCCACAAGTGCTTTTTTTACAACTACTATTCCTTTATATTGGCTTTTGGAATTTACAAATCAGATGAAAAGTTTAGTGCTGGAAAACACTTTCTGATAGATAAAAAGTGCATTTTATATACATCTATATAGATCAGACCAAAATGAGGGACAGATGAGGAGTAATGAGGGACAGAGGGACATTTCTCAAAATCAGGGACAGTCCCTCTAAATCAAGGACAGTTGGGAGCTATGGCAAGCATAGAAAATACCTATTGATCTTACCAGACATGCAATGTTCTTGTCACTTGCTGAGAACTTTAGTGTATGTATTTCCAAAACGTTTTTGTTTTGTTTTAGATAGTAAAGTGAGAGGTTTAACCACTGCCAGGTTATTTTTATGCTCTTTGCAAGCCATTGGGGATTTTTTTTCACTTCCTGTCCCATGGATGCAACAGGAAGTTGGAGGGAACTTCCCAGGATGAGTTGAATTTCCTTCACAGACAGTTGTCCCTGGAACAGGTGTCACTATTTAGGGATTTCCTCTCACCTCTTGTTCTGAAAAAGTTTGCATTTCCCTTTAATTTCATTCTTAGTGACAGTACAAATAGTTGTGAATCTCTTCAATTGGGATACAGACAGTAATAAAAACTTGACAGAGGGCCTAACCTGTCCCCACTCTATCCAAAAGCAAAGAAAAAAAAAAAAACAATTGCCTATAAGAATATGTTCTTCATTTTGTAAACTACTAGCTCCATTAGTCCACCATGTAATGAAGATAAATAAAGATAGACATGCTTACAGTTCACCATGTATAACCATTATGGCTCCCTCCATAGACACAATAGAGAAATAGGTGTAGGCATGATAGAACAGGGTGTGTGTGTGTGTGTGTGTTATTTGCAGGGTGCAGGGTTAAAAGTTGAAAAAGAAAAAAAAGGAAAAAGAAAAGAAAACGAATGCAGACACTACATCTTATGCCGCGTACACACGACCATTTTTCGGCATGTAGAAAAAACAACGTTTTTCCAACTTCATCATTAACACTATGTTGCCCACACACGGTCGTTTTAAAAAAATGCTCTAGCAAAGCGCGGTGGCGTACAACACGTACAACGGCACTATAAATGGGAAGTTCCATGCGGATGACGCCACCCTTTGGGCTGCTTTATCTGAATTTCTCTTAGTAAAAGATGATTCGCTTACTCCATTACGAATTGTAGTTTTACCAGAACGAACGCTCCCGTCTCATAACTTGCTTCTGAGCATGCGCAGGTTTTTAGCGTAGTTTTAGCCCACACACGGTCATTTTTTACAACGCGAAAAACGACATTGTTTAAAACGTCGTTAAAAAATGCAGCATGTTCGGAATTTTTTTTTTTTTTTTTCGTTTTTCAGAAGCCAAAAAATGATGTGAAGATTTTAAATGACATTTTTTTAAAACAACGTTTTTTTTCATGCCGAAAAATGATCGTGTGTATGCGGCATAAGGATTTATTGGCTGTAAAATATACAAGTTTTGCTTTTGGGTTTGAATACACTTTAATCTACCCAGCAGGGACACATACACCAATCAAATATGATAGCGGTTCTAACCCTTTATTACTCTATACAAAACTAGAAGAAGAAAAAATGTTTTGCCTTTGTTGCCAGGTACTGGGCTACAGCAATATGGAGAAGGTGGCCTTGCCATTTATTCTTCCCTCTCTCTCTACTGAAATACTGATTTTCTGCTGCACCATTCTGCTAAAGACAGCGGGGGAGTTCTAAAGCCAAGTAAGCCCATAGACTTTTATGCAGAGCGCTGAAAATCCCGGGAGTTGTAGTTTGAGATGGCAGCCATATAATGGGGCCAACTGACTCCTACAGATTCCAATATGCACTTTCCAGTAGGAAGAGTGAGGGATGATTTTTCTTAATCTGACTGGGAAAGTCCTTTCTCTTGGTGTTGAAGAGAGAGAGCACATCTGTCTGGATATTCGCCTGCCAGCGGGAAACCATACTAGCAGAGATCCGATCCATTTGATGGGGCACAGTTTGGTAATTGATGGGCACACTGGCAACATTTAGTGAAGGAAGCTCCGCAGCGAGGTGAAACCTTAGCGCAAGTGCGCATGACTGGGGGGACCCTGATCAGGGGGACAAGATAAGGAAGGGGCCGCAAATCGCAGCTGCACAGGGGGCGGGGCTTATGCCTCGAGGCAAGCTCCCTTAAAAGGTCTGGGGGGCGGAGCCATCCATTCGGGTGCCATCTACAGTGAGGCATCACACAGGCAGTTTTTCTCTGTGCTGCTGCCTCACTTATGGATTGTTTGGAAGGGATGGTGGAACGCCTGAGGGCTGCTGCTAGGATCCATGGAGCAGACTGGTATGCAGAGCAGCTGCTGGAGCTGTTCCCTGATCCAGGTGAGGGTAGGTCCAGCGATTCGCCCGCCCCCCCCCCTACGGCCAGGCGTTCGCGGCCCCCGGTCACAGCCCGGGTCAGGGGCTCACAGCCCGTTTGCTGATCTCCAAGAAGAGGCTTCGGGCAGCAGTTCCGGGTGGCGTCTCCGTCGCCTGCTATGGCCTTGCCTGCGGGCTCACCGGGGGACGTCCCTTGCCGGGCAAGGGGACCAACGGTCTGCTGTTTCGCAGGGTGGCGAGAGAACGATCTCGGATACGCATCTCTTCGACTCTGGCCTTGCCTGCGGGCTCATGGTCCAGAGGAGGTGGCGGGCCCGTCGGGGCTCCAACGCGTATCCGGATGGGCGGCTGGTCGGACTGTTTCTGCTGGGCAGCCGGGTAAGAGCGATTCTGTGTCTGTTTCTGTATCTTCTCCTTCTGTGTTTTCTCCCCCCCCCTCCCCCTCCCTTTCTTCCTCCTGCACCCTCTCTGCCTCTTTCCAGTCCCTCTGCTGGGGCGGGTTCTTTCATGTTGCGGACTTCTTCGGTTGGTGGTGGGCAGGGGGGGTGTCTTGGATGTCGGGTCACTCATGTTGCAGCAGTTGCTTTCGTCCATGTTGCGGGGATGTAGGGCCATGGCCGGGGGGGGGGGGGGGGCGGTCGTTCCCCCTCCGGCTGCTTCGGGGACTGGTTGGTCCCTCCGGTTGCTAGTACAGTTGAAGCAGTGTCTGCGGCTGTGCCGCTTGCGGGTGGGGGTTTGTCCCCCGCTGGCCAGTCAGTGGTGCCGACCCCGGTGCTTGGGGAGTCGGTGGCGGGTGCTGTGGTTAGCGGGTCTCCTTCTGGGGTGGCGCAAGTTAGTGCGCAGTCGGGTTTGACGGCTGATGGTGTTCGGTTGTCCGACTCGGCCCGTTGCGAGGTGTACGTGTGTTATGATGCACCCTTGGGTTCACACTTGAAGCAGGAGGTGCGGGAACGTATCTGGAGGGGGGAGTTTGTGGAAATATTTTCACTACTTCCCCTGGAGAAGTTCAATTTGGACAAGGGGAAGCCCGATGAGAGTAAGAAGGAGGAAGAGGAAAAACGGCGCTTCCGCCTTATTCCCCGGACTTTCGCGAACTGGGCTCAGGCGTTTTATATCTTGGTTAGCGTGATCGGGGAGAAAGACCCGCATCAGTGTACGGGCTTGTTCAGTTATATTGATTCTATCAGCGAGGCGCAGAGGGTGTATGGGGGGGAGCCTGGTTGCGATATGATGAGCAGTTCAGGCAGAAGAAGGCATGGAGGTCTGAGATAAAATGGAATCAGAAGGATATCGCCTTGTGGATGAGGCTCATGTCTCAGGCCAGGGTAGTGCCTCAGCCCTTTCGTGAAGGGGCCGGGGGAGCTCAGTCCTCCCCATTGTCGGCCGCAAAACGAAAAGGTTTCTGCTGGCAGTTCAATGAGAGCTCCTGTAAGTTCGGGAGCTCTTGTTGCTTCCGGCACGAGTGTTCAGGTTGTGGTGGGGCCCACCCCTTGTCAAAGTGTTTCAAGAAGGGCAGGAAGGCAGGTGACACTGGAAAAAGGGAAGACGCCGGTGAGGGTGGGAAAGATGGCGCCGTACCTAAGTAGGTACCCGAACAGGGTAGCTGCACGGGCCTTGTGGTTGGGCTTTAAGGAGGGTTTCCCGATTCCGAGTGATTTGGCCGTCATCCCTCCTTTGACGGCTAACCTGAAGTCTGCCTATGAGCACCCAGAGGTGGTGTCTGACAAGCTCCGGAAGGAGGTGGGTTTGGGTAGGATGGCGGGCCCGTTAGATGTCCCGCCTGTGGATGGCCTCGTGGTGCCACCTCTTGGGGTGGTTCCGAAGCGGGAGCCGAATCAGTTTCGGCTCATTCATCATCTCTCTTACCCTAAAGGGGGGTCGGTGAATGACGCCATTGACCCGGCATTATGTACGGTGTCCTACGCATCGTTTGATGAGGCCGTGCGCTGGGTTCAGCGCTTTGGGCGCGGGGCCTTGTTGGCCAAGACCGATATCGAATCAGCGTTTCGGCTCCTGCCAGTTCATCTGGAGAGCATGCGGTTGTTGGGGTGTTTTTGGGACGGGAAGTTTTTTTGTGGATAGGTGCTTCCCCATGGGTTGCGCCATCTCGTGTTCATATTTTGAGTTGTTTAGTTCCTTTTTGGAGTGGGTGGTGAAGGACTTGTCTGGTTTGGCGTCGGTGTTACATTATCTCGATGATTTCTTGATGGTCGGACCGCCTAATGACCGGGCTTGCATGATCTTGCTGGCCACGGTTCAGCACGTTTGCGAGGTATTCGGGGTCCCGCTGGCGCGGGACAAGACGGAGGGGCCCGTCACGGAGCTGAAGTTTTTGGGCATTGTTATTGATTCAGGGCGGATGGAATGCCGGCTCCCGGAAGACAAGTTGGTGGACTTGCGGGAGTCCGTCTCAAGGGCGGCCAGTAGTTCAAAGTTGAAGTTACGGGAGTTGCAGTCGTTGTTAGGGAAGCTCAACTTCGCCTGTCGCATAATGCCGATGGGGAGGGTTTTTTGCCGCCGGTTGTCGGCGGCCACAGCGGAGGTTAGGGCTCCTCATCATTCTGTGCGGTTGGGTCGCGAGCATAGGGAGGATCTTAGAGTGTGGGACTCCTTTCTGGAAAACTACAATGGTAGATCCCTTTGGTTGGCCCCGGTGGTCCCAGCCAGTGCATTGGAGCTCTTTACCGATGCGGCCGGTTCGGTGGGTTTCGGGGCCTATTTTCGGGGACAGTGGTGTGCTGGGCGGTGGCCACAGCAGGTAGTGGAGTCGCCGTTGATTCGGAATTTGATGTTGCTGGAGTTGTTCCCTATTGTGTTGGCGGTGGAACTGTGGGGTCAGGAGTTCAAGGATCGGAGAGTGAGGTTTCACTGCGACAATTTGGGTGTGGTGCAAGCCATTACTTCTTTGTCGGCTTTGTCATTGCCGGTGGTTCGTCTGCTGCGTGCGTTAGTGCTAAAATGTTTGGATTTGAACATTGTGGTTTGTGCAGTGCATATTCCCGGGGTTGAAAATGAGGTGGCTGATGCCCTTTCTCGTTTGCAGTGGGATCGGTTCCGGCGTCTTGCTCCGGAGGCGGGGCAGGAAGGGGTGCCGTGCCCCAGTGACTTGTGGGACCTCGTTTTGGCCGAGTGATGGCATTGGTGAAAAGGTCAGTAGCTGAATCCACGTGGAGGGCTTATGAGCGGGTGTGGCGGGAATGGCACGGCCTGGTAAGTGATCTGGGGGTTGGTTCCTCGGCTGAGGAACGGTTGCATTTGCTGTTGTACTTTTTGGGTAGATGTTGTGAAGATGGGGTGTCAGTCTCTGCACTGTCCACAAAAATGGCGGCATTGGCTTTCCTCTTCCAAATCAACGGGGTGGAGGACATTACTAAGTCGTTCGTGGTCCGCAAGGCTTTGCGGAGATACAGGAAGGGCATTCGGCCGGATACCAGGAGGCCGGTTTCGCTGCTTATGTTGGAATCTTTGGTTGGAAGGTTGTCTCAGGTGTGCTCATCATCGTTTGAGGTTGGGTTGTTTCGAACAGCGTTCATCTTGGCCTTTTTTGGGGCCTTTCGCGTAGGGGAACTGGTCAGCCCCTCTAAGGCGGTGGCTGGGGGGCTGCAGGTGTCTGACGTGATCGTACTTTCTGATTCGGTCTCAATATGGCTCCGTAGGTCAAAAACTGACCAGGCGGGGAGGGGGTCTAAGGTGGTGCTGGGTAAGGTGCCGAATCTTGGGGTCTGCCCGGTGGAGGGGGTACGGGTGTGGCTTGGCGACAGGCCTCCTGTTGCCGGTCCGCTGTTGGTCCATGAGAACGGGATTCCACTGACGAGGTACCAATTTTCGGCTGTTTTTAAGCGGTGTTTGGTGGCGGGCGGATTCAACGCCAGGGACTACTCTTCCCATTCGTTTAGGATTGGGGCAGCTACGGAAGCCTCGCGCTGGGGCTTAAGCGATGATACCCTGCAGCGGATAGGTCGCTGGGAGTCTCGGCGGTTCAGGTCATATGTTCGGCCACAGTTGTTGTAGGGGTCGTAGTGGGCCGTAGTTTTGAGCACGTTCAGTGGGGGTTTCTGGGGTTTTTGGGAAAAAAGGGGGAGTGTTTCTGTCTGAAGTCAACTCTCTCTCTCTCTCTCTCTCTCTCTGGATGTGTGATGTGTTCTGTGTGTTTGGTTTTCTCTTGTATGTAATTTCTTGTTGTTGTCCCCACTCTTTTCGTTACAGGCCCCATTGGCTTGATTTGGATTTTGGGCCACTCTTATGTTCACTGGGGGGCTAAGAGGGCTCTGGTCAGGAGAGAGGGCAGACAGTTGGGCTTTGCCAGGGAGGAAGCCACGGTCCGATGGATCGGTATCCCCGGCATGCTTTGGGCCAAAGTGATGCCGGAGGTACAGCATTACGCCAGGTTGGACAGGCCCCCGGATGTGCTCTTGCTGCACGTTGGGGGCAACAATCTCTGCTTAAGGGCTGCTCGCGAGTTGATTCGCGACATCAAATGGGACTTCATGCGCCTGCGCAGTGCTTTTCCAGACACTGTCCTGGTGTGGTCTGAAATGGTGGGGAGGTTAGCTTGGAGGGGTTCTCGTTCCGTGGACAGGGTCAATAGGGCCCGGATTAAGGCAGTGTCCAAATTTGTCATTCAGAACGGTGGGTTGGTGGTTCGCCATTGCGAACTCGAGAGTGACTTTGGCCTTTATTTAAGTGGTGATGGGGTGCACCTTTCCTAGGTTGGGATAGACATGTGGGTCTTGGGGCTCCAGGACGGTCTACAACGGACCTTAGGGCTGTGGCGGGCCGCCCACGCGTGAGGTGTCACCGTGGGCGTCTGTGGCGTTTGTTCAGGGTTCCTGAGAATTGGGTGGGGTTTGGTACATACATATTAGATGTGTGTACCTTAGTTGTTGGTAGGAGTTGGGGCCCATCATGGGATGGGCACCTTCCCTATCTGGTTAGGTGGATAGTGGTATATCGTGCTGAAGAATCAAACGAAGGAGGAAGTCATGGCCTTGTGAGCTGATGGGAGCGCGGCTAGAGGTCCGAAGACTTTCTATGGGGTACAGCCGATTACCGGGCATTTTTTCTTTCCCTTTCTCAGGAACCTCGTGTCTACAACTGTTTGGGGTTAATTGTTTTTTGTTAGGTTAATTTATTGCGTAATGGTTAAAAATATATATTTAATGTTAAAAAAGAAGTTTTATATTTAAAAGTTGGTTATTTTTATAAAGTTATTTAATTTTACCTTTTGGATTTTAAATAAAAGGGGCCTTTGGTGGCCATTTAATCCAGAAGGTGTTGCGTGATTTCTATGGGTGGGTTTAAGGTTTTAGGGGTGGGTTTTTGTTTTCTCCCAAGCACTAGGCATACACCAGTCATGCACAGTAGCGGCAATTGATGGGCACACTGGCAACTTTTGATGGTGCACAGTAGTGGCAATTGATGGGCACACTGGCAGCATTTGATGGGACACAGTAGCGGCAATTGATGGACACACTCAACATTTGATGGGCACAGTGGCAGAATTTGATGGGACACAGTAGCAGCAATTGATGGGCACACTGGCAGCATTTTATGGGGTACAGTAGCGGCAATTGATGGGCACACTGGCAGAATTTGATGGGACACAGTAGCAGAAATTGATGGGCACACTGGCAGCATTTTATGGGGTACAGTAGCGGCAATTGATGGGCACACTGGCAGCAATTGATGGGTACAGAAGCTGCGTTCGATGGCACAGTAGCTGCGTTTTATGGGCACAGTGGCTGCATTTGATGGGTACAGTGGCTGAGCTTGATGGGCACAGAAGCTGTGTTTGATGGGCACAGTGGCTGCAATTGATTTTTTTTTTTTCAGTTTGTTTGTGCCCCCAAAAAATGTTGAGCACCAGCCGCCACTGTTTTCTGATGGATGGGGGACATAAATGTGAGACATGGGCTCTTTTGTGGCACACAAATGTGGAAGGGGGCTCTAAGGGGGGCACAATTGTGCAGAGGTCTCTGATGGGGACACAAATATGGGAGGGGGCTCTAAGGGGGACATAAATATGCAGGGGGCTCTCATTTGGACATAAATATGTGAGGGGATTCTGATGAGGACACAAATGTACAGAGGGGTCTGATGGGGAAACAGTGGGGGGGGGGCTCTGCTGGGGACACAAATATGCAGGAAAGCTCTGATAGGGACACAAATATGCAGGTTTTTTTATTTGGACGCAAATATGCAGGGGGCTTCAATGGGGACACAAATATACAGGGGGAGCTGATGGGGACACAAATATGCAGGGGGCTCTGATGGGGACACAAATATGCAGAGGGGCTCTGATTGGGACACAATACCGCTAGCTCTTCCCACCAAGCAAAAATGATCTCCCAGCAACAATTTTCCCCCATACTAAAATCTCATCAAAAGATCTCCCCTTCCAGCAAAAATTCCCTCTGTAACAAAAATACCACCCCTACCACCCCCCCCCCTCTCCTATCTTCTCTCTCCCAAATAACCCCCCTAAAAAATCTCCCTCAATTCTACTCAATTCTGCACCTCTTTTTCAGCACCCCCTACATTTCACATGCTCTGCCCACCTCATTCACCACTTGACTCTGCACCCCCTGCAACCCTCTTCTGCCGGCCCCCACCCCATGTACCCCTCTTTTACTGTTCCACCGCCCCTGTGTCCCTCTGTCACTGCTCACCTATGCACCTTCTTACCACTGCATCACTTTTCCACCGCTAACCTTTGCAACCCTCGTCCACCTATGTCTCACATCACCACCACTGCTCACCGCACTTCCACAACTGCACCCTTCCCTTTGCACACCTCTGCCACTACTGCACTGATGAACCACCCCCCACACACAAACACACAGCTCTGCCACCACTGTACTCCCCAACTCCACACACTTTACCACTATTCCACCCACCTCCCCCTATGAACACTTCTACCACCTGCTGTTTAACTCTGTGCTGGCTTGTTGTTAAATGTATACTGCATAGTGGGTTGTATGCCCCCAGCTGATGAGTTGTAATTGCAATTATGCAATTAAATAGTGGGCAGGTATGGGCTCATGCTCCAGGTTCCCTGCCTTAGTGATGACACTGACAGACAGCAATAAAACCCTGACCCTCCCCATCACCTTATCTAAACCTACAAAAAAGGTTTTGGCTTTAGATAAACTTTAAGATGTAAAGCGCGTGTAAAGGTGGCGAGAGACACATTAAAAAGGGCAGCTATGCCGACAACCTGGCATTTCTATACATAAAAAAATGCATCCAAAAACGAAAAAGAAAAACAAGATAATGAAGAGTTTTGGATAGGTCTGATCACTGTGATTGATGCTCTGATTGTCAAGATGAAATGTTTCTATACTTAGATGTTACAGTTTGTTCTTAATTATATTTTGTATGATGCGACCTTTATATATTATTTTCAATAAGTACAGCTTGGATTCAAGAGAACAAGTGCTGTGAACTGTGAAAATTGACATTTTGGAGTATCAAGATAAGACTTCATTTTACCATGACATTAAATAATGTCAGGGTTTTGGATGAAGATTTTCTGCTTCCAAAATCTTGCTTGGAGACTTTACATAGAATTGTTCCACATATGTAACAATGAAAACTGACTGGGAGACGATCAAAGAAGAAAATGGCATGTGCCTATAGAAGTAGAACAATGCATACTAAATCTGAGTACAGGAATTACATTAAAGTGTATTAAAGTGTATTAACATTGAAATTACTTTTTAAAATATTTTCAGTGATGATTTAACATGGGCCTGTTATACAGTTATCATCCTTTATGCATAAATTAAGAATATTTTTCTTGGATCGGTGCAGTGGTTGCAAAGAGAATGTCAATACACCTAAGTATTTTAAAAGGAAATGTGTGTTAACCTCTTGCCCTCCGGAAGGTTTACCCCCTTCATGACCAGGCTATTTTTTGCAATACGGCACTGCGGTACTTTAACTTGTCCTTTGTCCTTTTTAACCACAAATAGAGCTTTCTTTTGGTGGTATTTGATCACCTCTGCCCTTTTTTTTTTTTTTTAAGCGCTATAAACAAAAAAAGACTGACAATTTTGAAAAAATAAAAACTATTTCTTACTTTCTGCTATAAAAAATATCCAATAAAAATGGTAATGGTAAAAAAAAAAAAAAAAAAACCCAATCGGCGTATATAGATTGGTTTGCGCAAAAGTTTTAGCGTCTACAAACTATAGGAGAGATTTATGTTTTTTTTTTTTTTTTTTCATTTATAAGTAATGGCAGCGGTCAGTGACTTATAGTGGGACTGCAACATTGTGGCGGACAAATCAGACACAAAGTGACACTTTTTTGGACCAGTAACAATAATACAGTGATCACTAGATCACTAAAAATATGCACTGTCACTAACACTGGAAGGGAAGGGTTTAACATCAGGGAGGTGTGATCAAATGGTTAAATGTGTTGCTAGGGAGTGCTTGCTAACTGTGTGGGGATGCTTCTACTGTGGGAAGGCAGAGATCTGTGTTCCTGCTTAGCAGAAACACAGGATTTCTACCTCCCCTTTTACAGAACAGTATTCTGCCTTGTTTATATAGCAGATTGCCATTCTGTCTCTCTCGGGAACAATCAGTGGGTCCCAGCGGATGGTTTAGGTAACAAAACAATGAGTTTGAGGTTTTAACTTGGTTTCAAATTCTCCAGATTTCAATCATTAAGCATTTCTGGAGTCTGCTGGAAAAACAAGTCTAATCCATGGAGGCCCCACCTCACGAGAACTTAAAGGATCTACTACTGATGGCTTGGTGCCTCAGTGTACCTTCAGAGGAGTAGTGGTGTCCATGCATTGATCGGTCAGGGCTGTTTTGGTGGCAAAATTAGGACATACTCTAAGTTAGGTCGGTTGTCACAAAGTTATGGCTGATCAGTGTAAGGAACTAAAAGCTATACCATGTCAATGTTATTTTAAAAAATTAAGTTGTAATATCTTTAAATCTGTGCCTGTAGTTAAAATAACACCTGCAAACAAGGTCCTTGTTCAGACACTTTCTGTTATAGGGTGACAACCCTCTGTACCTGTCTCTGAAATGTGCTTCTGCATTTCCCCCCTTACATGGGACACAAATGGCTATGCAGCCATCAGTGGAGTGCTTGCAGACAGAAAGGCGACACAAAGAAGATTTAAGATATTAGCAGCACAGAGATGTAAGAAAGGATTACAAGGTTAAAGAGGATGTAAACCCAATTCATGAAATTTGAACTGGGCACATATACCTGCAGTATTTTGTTATATATCTTCAAAGAGCGAAATCCCGTAGCTCTCTCCTGACCCGTTCCTCTGTTATCAGCCTGATAACTCCTGACAAATTCTTGGACACATCAGATAAAGATAGCCCAACATTTCTGTCAGGAGATTAGGAGATCAGTAGATTAGCAGGGAGCTGACCCTGTTACAAAACACCTCTGAGGCCTCGTACTCACGATCGGACATATCCGATGAAAACGGTCCGCGGACCATTTCCATCGGATATGTCCGATCGGGAGTTTGATCCGATGGCGTGTACACACCATCGGATCAAATTCCCCGCCGCCGGACGGCGCGGTGACGTGGCGGTGACGTTGACTCCGCCACGTCACCGCTACGTCACCGCACCAGGAAGTAAAACACTTCCGCGCATGCGCCGAATACATTCGGCGGCGGCGGTGCGGGACGACATGTCTGCTGGTAAGTGTACTAACCAGCAGACATGTCGGGCGGACAGATTCCCACCGGATAGATTTCAAAGCTTGCTTTGAAATCTGTCGGGTGGACAAATCTGTCCGCTAGCCCATACACACGAGCGGAGATGTCTGCTGAAACGGTCCATCGGACCGTTTTCAGCGGACATATCCCCTCGTGTGTACGAGGCCTGAGAGTCTCTGCCTCTCCGAAGATGGGGTGTGTGCCTTTCCTTCAATCAGCAATTTTAGCTATATTGGCTGTATGCCCAGCCATCACACTCTGTGTTAAACAGGAAGAGAAAATTTCCTAACACAATCTGAACTTTCTAAACAGTATATAAATGTGAAGACAGCAGATATACATGTGGGGCCAGATTCAGGAACAGTTAGGCTGGCGGATCCAGTGATCCGCCAGCCTAACTGTGACTTTGAGCCGGCGTTTCTGTTTTCTGTAACCAGAAAACAAGAAACGCCGGGTTGAAGCTCCGATGCGAGCAGCGTAACTGAGTTTCGCCATCGCATCGTTACTTCAACTTAAAAATGGCGCCGGGGGCGTTCCCGCTGATTTACGCTCAAAAAATATGTTAATGAGCGGAAATCGGCAATTCACGATCGAATTCCGGCGCGACGCAATGACGGTACGACGTTTCCGGACGGGATACGCGGCGTATAGATATACCTACATGGGGTTGGAGTATCCTATGTTAGGTATAGGCGTCGTCATCGCGTCGGGAAAAAAAAAAATCACGTCGCTTGCGTAAAAAGTTCATGAATGGGAATGTAACGTCATTGACGTTCATTCACAGAATTTGAAGCATGCGCACGGGGATGTTTGGACACTCGACGCATGCGCAGTACGTTGGCGGCGGGATCGCGCTTAGTTAGAATACTACACGCCCCGTACCCGCCCAATTTGAATTCCGCTGGCTCATTTGCGATGCGCTGCCGCAACTTTAGGAGCAAGTGCTTCCTGAATAACAGCACTTGCTCATAAAATTTCAGCAGCGTAACGGAAATGAGATGCGTTACTCCAGAGCAAAGATGCTCTGCTCTACCTGAATCTGGCCCGTAATACTTATGTAGGGAGATTTGGTTCATCCCTGTGTATCATCTGAGGCTATTCACTTCACTGGATGTATGGAGGGTTTACATCCACCTTTAATTAGTATTTTAATTAAAAACAAACAAATGTGTATTTGATACACAGGGCTATACCAAGCTAAAGGTAATTTAACCACTTGCTTACTGGGCACATAAACCCCCTTCGTGCCCAGGCGAAATTTCAGCTTCCGGCACTGCGTCGCTTTAACTGACAATTGCGGGGTAGTGCGACGTGGCACCCAAACAAAATTGGCGTCCCTTTTTTCCCCACAAATAGAGCTTTCTTTTGGTGGTATTTGATCGCCCGTGCGGTTTTTATTTTTTGTGTTATAATGAAAAAAAGAGCGACAATTTAAAAATATATATATATTTTTTACTTGTTGCTATAATAAATATCCCATTTTTTTTATTTTTTTTTCTCAGTTAAGGCCGATACGTATTCTTCTACGTATTTTTGTAAAAAAAAAAAAAAAATCACAATAAGTGACTGCTTTGCGCAAAAGTTATAGCACCTACAAAATAGGGGACATAATTATGATTTTTTTTTTTTATATTTTTTTTTTACTAGTAATGGCGGCGATCTGCGATTTTTATTGGGACTGCGATATTGCGACGGACACTTTTGACACATTTTTGGCGCCATTCACATTTATACAGCGACCAGTGCTATAAAAATGCACTAATTACTGTATAAATGTGACTGGCATTGAAGGGGTTAACACTAGGGGGTGAGGAAGGGGTTAAATGTATTGCCTGGGTGTGTTCTAACTGTATGGGGGGAGGGGGGTGACTGGGGGAGGTGACCGATGCTGTCTCCCTATGTACAAGAGAAACAGCATCTGTCACCTCACTGACAGGACGTGAAGCTCTGTGTTTACACTCAGAGCTCCACGTCCCTGCTGTCTCACCGACGATCGCGTGTACCTGACAGACATCGCGGCCACCGGGTACATGCATCGGATCCTCGGTGATGCGTCGGGACTGTTTTTCCCTGCCGCGCGCCACCCTGTGGCGCGCGCGGGGAATTACAAGCAAATCACGTCCAAAGACGTGACCCCGGCGCCTCAGGTCCGCGCTGTTCACGTCTTTGGACGTGACGCGGTATTGAAGTGGTTAATAAGGGTTTACATCTCTTTAAAACACTGACATGTGATCATGTAATGGGGGAACAAACCGTTTTAACGGTTAGTATGTATGGTAGTAATAATAATATATAGTATAATATATGAAAGAAATATGTCTCTATGAGGCATTAACAGCGCTATATGATTTTATATCAATTGAACTCAGAAGTTCAAAATCTGCTTTTTGTGAGGTGCAAACATCCATCAGGACCTCCTATCCTTAAAATGGTAGCTAACCTCAAATACTGAGAACAATATTAAAACTGCTATTACACACTAAATAAAATAATACAATGTGAAGTGTATATGACACACGTATGTCAATAAGGTGCTTCTTTAAAAAAAAATAAAAAAAAATAAAACACACAGTCTGTATATCTATAATGTTCTTTGTAGGAAATAATCTTGAAATTGATTGAAAAAAACAAATCCAGGCTTTCCTTCACTTGTAGTCCCCCTCACGGTTTTTTACTCACCAGATAGACATGGTGTTAATTGCCTTCAGATATTGGGATCTCCCTCCTGTGGAGTTCAGCCCAGCCCAGCAGCAGTGTTTCTCCTCCAAATAGGTATAGATGGGGTTAAGTGCGTGTGTGCAGCATGAGCGATCTGTGCATAATCCAGACGACTGTACTGCTGTGATTCCGTATGAAGCCCAGTGTGAATCCACCACCATTAGTTAACCACTTCCATACCAGGCACTTACGCACCTTCCCGCCCAAGCCAATTTTCAGCTTTCAGCACTGTCGCAATTTGAATGACAATTGCGCGGTCATGCTACACTGCACCCAAACAAAATTGGCGTCCTTTTTTCCCCACAAATAGAGCTTTCTTTTGGTGGTATTTGATCACCTCTGCGATTTTTTTTTTTTGCGCAACAACTAAAAATAGAGCAAAGATTTTGAAAAAAAAATAAAGTTTTTATTTTTTTCTGTTAATTTTTTTGTAAATGAGTATGTTTTCTCTTTCAATTACGGGCACTGATATGGTGACACTGATGGGCACCGATAAGGTGGCACTGATGGGCACCGATGAGGTAGTTCTGATGGGCACCGATTAGGTAGCACTGATGGGCACTGATAGGCGGCGCTGGTATGGGGCACTGATGGGCACTCATGGGCGGCACTGATGGGCACTCATGGGCGTCACTGATGGGCACTCATGGGCGGCACTGATGGGCACTCATAGGCAGCACTGGGCACTCATAGGCGGCACAGATGGGCACTCATAGGCAGCACAGGTGGGCACTCATAGGTGGCACAGGTGGGCACTGATAGGTGGCACAGGTGGGCACTGATAGGTGGCACAGGTGGGCACTGATAGGTGGGCACTGGGCATGGATTGGCACTGTGGGGTGGCACTGACAGACACTGGGGTGGCACTGATGATCACTGAGGGGTGGCACTGATGGATCAATGTTGCCAATCAGTGCCCATGTGTGGGCACTGATTGGCATCATTTTTTTTTACTGCCCCCTTTTTTTTTTTTTGCTGACTTTTTTTTTTTTGTCCATTTTTTTTGTCATTTTTTTATGTTCCCTGGTGGTATAGTGTGGGCACTCTCTGGTGGTCCGTGTGGCGATCCGAGGGGGGGCTGCGCTGATAAACAATCAGCGCGAACCCCCCCTGTCAGGAGAGCCGCTGATCGGCTCTCCTGTACTCGCGTCTGTCAGACGCGAGTGAGGAAGAGCCGTCGGCGGCTCTTCCTGTTTACATCGTGATCAGCCGTGATTGGACACGGCTGATCACGTGGTAACGAGGCTCCGCCGGAGACTCGTTACCGAGATCGGAGGTGCAGGGTGTCAGACTGACACCCCGCATCACCGATCGCCACGCTGCGCGCCCGCACGGGCGCGCGCGGCATGAAATCGTGCTAGACGTTTGAGAACGTCTAGTCACGATTTCATAACCACTTCCCGGCCGTAAATCGGCTATTGGCCGGGCGGGAAGTGGTTAAGTAATCTGCTTACCAGATCCTAAGGTCCTATAATGGACCAGATTTCGCTCTCTCTGGACACCATTCTGAACCTGTCAGCAGGAGGTCTGTGTGACAGTGAGTAAGAGTCTGCAGCCTACACAGCAGAAAGCCAGATTAAAAGCCTTAGAGGGACCTTAGAGGACAGCACCGCTATTTTAGCAAAGCGGACCGGCCTGCGCTCAGGATCATCAGAATACACCTGCATTCCAGTCAACCGCAGCGTGGTGGTACCATTTCCACAGGACACAGACACCAGGGAATTCATCTGGAACCCTCCATCCATCTGATGTTCGTAGTGGTGAGTGGGCACAGCCCATTCTGATAGTGATAACAGTATTGCTGAGTAGTTCTTTTACAGACTGGCTGGTGATACTTGTAGTTCCATGGATGTGAATCTACATCTTCACAGACCTCCCACAACAGGTGCTTGGGGCCTATTCTTCCCCATTGTGCTCTAAAGTCACTACTGTAATCAACACCTTAATACAATAAAGAGGAACATACATGTGATAATACTTCTTCAGACAAAGCATCAACTAGTCCATCTTGCTCTTTTCTTTTTGTATCGCCTCCTTACTTTGGATTACAATTTACACTGCAGTATAAACTACAGGCTAGCTGAAGATATCTGGAATGGAAAGAACACTTTTTGTGACAGAACCCACTGTCACTGTGTGTTTTGGAAGGGACTCTGGGTGGGCCTGTTACACACAGACTATGGCCCAGAAGAGACTGGAGACAAGCTGGCATTGAGACAATATAATGCTACATACCTTCTTCCCCATCCCCCCTCTTGTTGCTGTGTCTAATTGTGTTGGTAAATGGCACATAGCATAGACAGTCTGGATTGGAGACATCTCTCCGCAGGGGATGTGTATTGGAGAGGTTGCCTGCTTACCATAATCTCATCAAGTTTATCTGTAGTCTCAATGTACAAGTGTTCCGTTCCCATTGGTTGTTCCTTGTCCCCTACACCCTCCCCTCTAAGACAAAGCTAAGAGGAGTGTCCCTAACTGTGTGTAAAAGTGTATGTCTTGTATTTAATAAACAGTTTAAGCTCTGCATGTTTAACCCTCAACACCTGTGTGGATCTTGTGATTGAGGGGTTAAGGGCTGGTTATGGCGAATCTGCAGGCTGCGGGTGCGTTTGGAGGACAGGAGACACAGGTCTGGCGGATGTGCCCACCTGGGGTATTCGAGATCTGTCACACTTATCATTTCCTCTTTGTTATGCACCACTGCTTTGCAACCTATTGCTAGATCATTAAATACACCCTAGGGGGAGCCAATCTGTAGGATATTGCCCTATTTACATTGTGGCTATTGTATGCATATGTCTATCACTGATTGCTGGCTGTGTGCTCAGGCTTCAGAGAAAAGGTATCCAATACATGTGTTAAAGGTGTTGGGTATTTGTTTCTCTGTATACCTGTTCACAAAGGTCTTGTAGAGGATTTATGTCAAGCACTTTTCTGTAACAGTTAAGAGAAATACTCTGTCAAACTTAAGATGTGTTTTTCTCATGTCATTCTTTGTTTTCATTTTTATCTCAGTAAACATATCTGAGTGGTTCAGTGATTCTGTGTGAGTTTCTCATTACTAACGCAACATTGCAGAGTCGAGGTAACCAGTGGGGTGTAGAGTCTTTTAGCAGCCCCCACAGGGGTACCACTACATATCCTACGTGTACATCTAGATGATAATAATACCTGTAAGTAAAGATTTTTTACTAAAATCCACATGTACATGTTAAACCAACCTGTGCTATGTGTATAATACAGTTCAAATCCTTTGGCTACATTTTTTAGCTTTTATCTGGAGCTTTGCAATGCAGGAAAATACCTCCCATCCCACTTTTTGCCTTAATGCACAACCATCATTATAAATTAGGAACTCAACAGCCACTTGTACATGGCTGATGAGTTCTTACCAGTCTTTTGATTGCTGTCAGAATGATTACACAAAATGTAATCATTCTCTGGAGTTCATTCACACCTGAGTCTTCAGCAGCTTTCAGCTATATCTAAAGCTGTGATCTGATGGGGGAGCATTTCAACTTTCACCTGCCTTCTGTAATGTTCTTACTTAAAGGGGAGTTCCACCTACAATTTCACTTTTTAAATATAAATACCCCTGTAATACACAAGCTTAATGTATTCTAGTAAAGTTAGACTGTAAACTAAGGTCCGTTTTGTTAGGTTGTTACAGCGTTTATAATCTAGAAATAGACAGTGGCCATCTTAAGTGTGGGCATCATAAAGCCAGACTGTATGACTTCCTGGATTTCAGCTTTGAATATCTCGCACATGCTCAGTGCTGCACAAGCAATGTAATAGGTTTCAGTCAGGTTTGCAAGGACTACTGGGAAACATGATGCCTATCCCAGAAACCCTTGCAAATAGCCTTGTGACTTAATAGCCTAGGCTAATAAGGAGGAGGAAGGACTACAAAATAAAGGTATTTACAAGCAACAAAATAAATAAAAATTGTCCATTCTGAACACTATGATATTAGGGCATGCAGCACAGACAAACATAAAACAATAGGTGGATCTCCACTTTAAGTGATTTTGTCCTCACATGCATTGTAATGTCACTAGTAGATGATGGATATAAACGGGATTGTCTACTATTTGTGTAAAATGTGTCAAACTTTTCTGCTCTCTCAAGAATTCCCCCCCATATTTTATACTTTTAATGCTCCTAAGATGAAAAGGTCCTGAACAGCAACCCATCTGTTCTAAAATGTTATGTGACATAATGAAAGGCCAATGTTAAGAAAATTATGATTAGATAATAGTCAGGACTAGTGGTTAAAGGTGTAATTGCACCTTTCACTTGTTTTTGTAGCCCTCACCTGGTTGCCGCCACACACGCTTGACACCATCTGAACCAAATAATTTTATCTTGGTCTCATCAGACCACAGGACATGGTTCCAGTAATCCATGTCCTTAGTCTGCTTATCTTCAGCAAACTGTTTGCGGGTTTTCTTGTGCATCATCTTTAGAAAAGGCTTCCTTCTGGGATGACAGCCATGCATACCAATTTGATGCAGTGCACAGCGTATGGTCTGAGCACTGACAGGCTGACCCCCCACCCCTTCAACTTCTGCAGCAATGCTGGCAGCACTCATATATCTATTTCCCAAAGACAACCTCTGGAGATGACGCTGAGCATGTGCACTCAACTTCTTTGGTCGACCATGGCGAGACCTGTCTTGAGTAAACCGCTGTATGGTCTTGGCCACTGTGCTGCAGCTCAGTTTCAGGGTCTTGGCAATCTTCTTATAGCCTAGGCCATCTTGTAGAGCAACAATTATTTTTTTAGATCCTCAGAGAGTTCTTTGCCATGAGGTGCCATGTTGAACTTCCAGTGACCATTATGAGAGAGTAAGAGCGATAACACCAAATTTAACACACCTGCTCCCCATTCACACCTAAGACCTTGTAAGACTAAAGAGTCATGTGACACCGGGAGGGAAAATGGCTAATTGGGCCCAATTTGGACGTTTTCACTTAGGGGTGTACTCATTTTTGTTGCCAGCGGTTGTGTTGAGTTATTTTGAGGGGACAAAACATTTACACTGTTATACAAACTGTACACTCACTACCAAAGTCTAATTTTTTCAGTGTTGTCACATGAAAAGATATAATAAAATATTTACAAAAATGTGAGGGGTGTACTCACTTTTGTGAGATACTGTATGTATTGTCTTTATTAACTACTATTTCATGTGTATCACTACCCCGAAGGAGCTGCTGGTTTGTTTTGGGCGGCATTTCTTTGCCGTCTAGGGTATCAGATGAGAGTTGAGAAAAAAAGTTCAATGTCCACACTTAAGGCCGCTTACACACGATCAGTCCATCCGATGAGAACGGTCTGAAGGTGACGCGGTGACGTAAAACACAACGACGTGCTGAAAAAAACGAAGTTCAATGCTTCCAAGCATGCATTGACTTGATTCTGAGCATGCGCTGCTTTTTAACCGATGCTTTTGCATACTAATGATCGGTTTTGACCTATCGGTTAGGCGTCCATCTGTTAAATTTTAAAGCAAGTTCTCTTTTTTTTGACTGATTGGTGCACACTGGCTACTCCCCCCGGGACAAACGAGATTCATCTCACACTAAGGCTTCTAACCTCTTGGTTTGTCCTATAGTGGACACTAGAGCGTGGCTGTCTACCTGTTTGGACTTAAATTCCTGGCTATACCCCATGCTTACTGCCTTACTGGTCCCGGTCCCTCTGGTTCTAACTTCATTCCAGAATCTATCCGTTTATCTTTTTTGAATACAGTACGGTTTGCTTCCAACTATAGGATATATTTTCCTTTATATTGGGCTGTACTGAGCTCTTACAAGCTATACACTACCTACACATCTATGACTACTGTATCCTCGGTGGACTTGGATGGATAGCAGTCTACTTGATGTATGAAACTAGCAATTCTCTATTGTCAAAACTCTCTCTCAAACTCGTCCTGAAGAAGCCGTTAGGCGAAACGCTTAGGCGAGACGAAAGATAATATTGCTTGTGTATACTCTGTATATTTTGTTTATTTTTTTTTTCAATAGATTTTATGATATATATGTGTATTTTTTGTAATTAAACTTAGAACTTTTTCTTAACTCTCATGTCCCTGTGATTGCCTTAGAAAGTCCGCCTTGTCACTACTTTGTGTAGTATTTTTCTCTTTGATTCTTTTTCTCTGCTTTATTTACCAAATGTGGTAGAAGAATAAAAGTAGTAGTTGAAAAGTTGGAAAGGTAATAGGTAATAGGTTCAGGTGTATAACTTCCAGAAAAGCAGCTTTCATCACCACTCTAAGTCCTTCTCTGGTACCCACCGCCGGGTTGCAGAGTGAGCGGAGGCCCAGAAAACATTAAGGCACACAAGAGTCCCTGCAGCTCCCACACTCTCCAGGTACAGACCAACTGGCCAATACTTTTGCTGTGCTGGAAGTAATAGACTTCAGAACAACCCTAAACCATCAGGTGGGGCTGCTGGGATGGTCAAATGGAACACCCCTAACCCATCAGAGGGGGGCTGCTGGGATGGTCAAATAGAGAAAAATGTAAAAGGTATGGCACACTCAAACCCCTAAACCTGGGGAGAGCATAGCACAAACATGGTTCCCACACAGTGATACTACCATGGTGGAGGAAACACAAAAACTAAGGTCGCAGTGTTTTCTGGTAAAGTGGGTAGCACTATGCTCTCTCTAGATGCTATCCTTAAAGACAATAGGGAAAAGGATACATTTGAGAACAGTCGGCTCGTCAATGTTATGTCCTTTAATAAAAACAACGTTTATTTGGATGGTTTTGGAGCCATTAACGGATTTGTCAGTGGACTATGTTATGAATCCTTTTAATTGGAGGAAATGAATCAACTCGTTCATGGGCTAGTTTCAGTTATAATCCATGCTAATGCCATTTTACAGTTTCTACCATCAACTTTAAAATTGCAGATGCCTTTTTGAGAAATGCAAGATGTATCTGGCTGCTATGTCTATAGGTCAACCTTCTGTTTGGTGTGTTTGCCATTTGAAAAAAATCCTTTCAACTAATATAAATAATTAGAAACAGAAAATTGTGCCAAAACTGGCAGATAAATTGCAATATCAAACATAAAAGAATTAAGAAATGCCTCTGTGCCAGAGTATACAATGTACATGCTGTATGATTTCCCCATTATTGCCTCTTCAAAACACAGACTGATGTAAATGAGGTAAAACTTGTTTGTGATGCCAGTGTTTTCTGCCTGCACCTGCTATCTCTGCTGTCTACAGTCTAATTATCCAGCGCTGATACTATTCTGCACATACCGTACATGAAGTGCATTGATACAGTGCAGAGGTTTGCAATCAATTTGCACAAATCATTCAGAAGTAACACACCTACTACCAAAGTAGTAAAAAGTCAAAATCTTGCCAATATAAAGAGGTTAATATACAGTATTTATTGCAATTTCCACATATGCCATCAACATTACAGGAATGTTTTTTTTTATTTTAAAAGACTAGTCCATCCAAATAGTATACTTTAGCTTAGTTATAAGCATAGCCTGGTGGGCTGAATCTGTCTTTGCTTATTTATATGTTTGCAGCATGTATTGCATTTTTTGTAATACAAGATAAATAGAATATCCAGAACAAAAAACAAGACCCCTAAAAGGGAAGTGTACAATCAATCGTACCAGCAATAGGAATGCGGCACACCAAGATGTAAAATAATATTCTTCCTTTATCAAAATAGCCAGCAGGAACAAGTTCTAGTCTGGTATGTTTCACACTAGGCACACCAGCCATTTGCCCAGTGAGCCAGGGCCGCATATCCAAGGGCTAGGACAAGTGGTGAGCAGTGGGAGGGGCGACAGCTTCCAGCTGCTGCCCTGTTTCAATCGTCAGAACCCTCATCATCCCTTACTGTCTGTCATACTAGTCAAACAAAGCCAGGGAAGCTTCTCCTAGGCTCCTCCTTGACTCTGATGTGCCATATGAGAGAGGATAAGGGGGAGCCTGGAAGGACGAACATCTCCCGTCAACCAGTCAACTGCAAAAAACAAACACAAGAGGGCACTAGCACCTTGAACATTACCACCAAACAATTTATTAAATCCCCAAAGACAAATGGATTCTCACAAATGTATAAAAGCTGCAATCATATAACACAAATTGTTTAGCCATGAATGGTATGTCTCATCATTGGACCATCTGATTGGAATTTCAATGTGTTTCGGGAGACTAGTACCCTCCTTCAGAGCTGACACGTCAGCAGTTTTTATACGTTTGTGAGTATTCATTTGTCTTTGGGGATTTAATAAATTGTTTGGTGGGCTACGCAGGAGGAGCTTGATCTCTCTTGTGTGTGTTTTTTTGCACAGAGAATGAGAGTGCCTATGAATGGAAATAGGAGAGGATAAAGGGATTTATAGTAGAATTTGTACTGGGGGAGGGGTTTGGTTGAATAGAATCCTTAAAAAAGAAAAAGGTCTAAAATGTCCGGGCCTATTTTTGTCCCAGTCTGGGCCTGAAGTGCAGACTCAGGAACCCAAGCAATGACATAACTCTAGTAAAATCCTAAAGAGATAAGAGAGAATATTAGCAAGTAAGGTAGATTATTGGAGTGATGGGAATATCTCACTGTTTGCTTTTCATATCTCAGTTGTTTCAGCCATCATATAACCCTTTAATGGCATGCAGATGCTTTCTCTCAGACTTTCCCATAGACAGAATTGCAAACATACCTACTTTTTACCCTCCCTGCTTACCGTAATATTCACCTGTGATATATCATGTACCAGGTTAGAGTCCACAATGACAAGACAGCTTTTCTTAAACCTTTGGTCCAAACACCACTGAAATAGACAACAGGGAAGATGAGGGAACAGAGTGACATGGGAGCCAAAAGCTTAATCCACAGAAGCTCATTTCTGGCAGAAGGCTCAACTGTAAGGTGTATGTGCAGATTGGTAGGTAAATCACGGAGGAGCAAAGCTGCAGAAGTACTGTAGTCATCGTGGAGAAGCAAACTGGTCATCAGCTAACAGGAACCTACTACAGGCTGGAAGCAGTCTAAAACTGAGATGGCAGGCAGCAGGCAAGACAGAAGGCAGAGTTATGGTCAGGAGACAGGCTGTGGTCACACCAGGAAGTCAGATAGAACAATATTCAAGATACAGGAAAGGTCACACCTACAGGTAGATGTCAGCAGGGATGAGCCATAGACAGGAAATTGTAAGTAACAATCATGCAAGTGAGGACAATGTCAGAATCAAGCTGGATAACAACAGGAAGTCAGAGCAGAGATGAATCCAGGGACAAACTGAGTAAGAAACATATAAGCAGATCCTAGAAACAGATGCAAGTTTAGGTCACAGAGTAACAGATGAACGTCATCCAGCAATTTCCTGGCTCAGCTTTGATCCCTAATTAGGTCATCTGTTGCAAAGCCTGGGATTTGGCATGTGCGTCCGTGCACCTTTATGTCCATGCAACCATGCAGCATGTGTAGTGAGATATTGGCATTTTACCCATATATTGCAACCCATTAATAATATTTAGCATATGTACTATTATTACATCCAACAGTAATAAGTTCCTAATATGCACCACTAACAAAGATCAAAACACAGCGCCATTAAGCAAATCAATAATAAATTGATTGTTGAATATTGGGATACATAGCAGCCACTTGAGGGGAAAAGCATTTTTTAAACAATAATATACCTATATATATCCTGAAGGTAAATAGTGGCACTAAATATAATAATAACACTCATATAAACCCCACAGTTATAGGATGTAAAGAGATTAAATTAATAGTCCATGAGTAGTGTAATAATCAGACACTCCGTTGCTGAGCTATAACTGTCACCACACCATGTGAGCAAACGTGCAACCTCTTCCCAATCAGATGTAAACTCAACTGGCTAATATTGCCTCACACTCTCGTGTTTTGGCAACAACAGAAATCACCCCTCAGGGTTAAAACGACATCCCATCAGATAGAAATCCAAAGATGACTGTAATATGTGGAGGAAACATACTTCAAATGGTGTCATACTGTATATGAAGGCTTTATTAAAACATAACATTATATCACCAGCCTAATGATAGTGCACTTACTAGAAGGCAATAAAACTCTTTCATTGGTATTGTGTATGATGCCAGAAATATCTGTTTAAACATTATTTATAAAACCGTTTAGATCCAATTTTATATTTAAGTCATACGGTGTAAGACATTTCATAAGAAATTTACAGTTCGTCTCCCTTTGGGACAAGTCCCTCACTCTATTGGAGCCCCTCCATGACGGAAGGACGCAATCTATGCCACAGAACTGCAATAAGGATGGGTCCCTGTTATGTTTTTCTCTAAAGTGCAGAGATATATAGAACAGGCCACACAGGCACCACAATAGGTATACCACGTGTGTTGTATTGCATGTGGTGAACTCATCTATTGTAAATGATCTACACTCCAGACCCTCCCAGAGGGAGACAAAATGGATATTTCTTATGAATGGCTTAAATATAGAATTGAATCTAAACTGTTTTACAAATAATTTTGAAACATACTCGTTTATTAATTGAATTTGATTGTTTTTATTTTAGTGTCTGAATTTAATTTATGTCATTTAGTAAAATGTATATTTGAAAGTAGTTTGAGGTCATTTTGATCAATGTATGTAATATATATATATATATTGTTATGAGGTTATATTTATTTATAATCTATAATGGAGTAGTTTTTGTTGTAATGATAAATTACAATTTTAATACATTTGGGATCATGTTTTGTTATTGAGTTGTATGTTATATATGCAGTTATGCAACATATATGAGTTTATATGTGGCTGTCACGTACCTTGGTATCAGAGCCCAATTGTATAAGGAGACCCTCTCTTACAGGCCTGGTTCATGAGCCACTGGCATGGGAACAGTGGTCTCGGGAACACAGTGAGGTAGGAGTGCATGTGGAGTCTGTGGTAGTTGGCACTACGGTTGGATGATGATCCTCCAGGTATGACTGGAACTGCAGATGACAGCAGAGATAGGTGCAGGTCAGCGACCTGGTGAGGAGGTGGCAGTAGGATCAGTAGCAGGCTGGAGCAGGGATAGACAAGCCGGGTCAGCACAGGAACACACAGAGCAGCAGCACGCAGGTGCAAGGTCAATCAGCCGGGTCAGATCAGGTGGTCAGGCAGAGCAATGCAGTAGACTGGAGTAAGGTCAGATAAACAGGCCAAGGTTTTTGGCAACAGGGTATCAAGCAAGTATAAGCAGGGTCAAGGCAAGCCAAGGTCAGAATTTGTGACAACGGGTAGGTCAAGCAGAGCCGGGTTGGTACAGGTAATTAGGTAGAAAATATGGTTTACTAGACACAGGAGCTGCAGATCAGGCAGCGCTGTACTAGAGCAGCTGCTGTCCTTTTAAAAGGTCACTGGCGCCAAGTCAAGTTAGCGCGCACACACATGCCTGCCGCATTTCTCCACGCATGTACACGTGCCGCTGCCCAGTCGGTACAGGGCAGCGGCCAGTACGGCGCTTCTCGTAGGAACATGTGTGCACACGCACGCACGCCCAAGCATCTGCCTTGCCACAGGGTATCCCTGACAGTGGTGGATGCTAGATAGATCATCTCCACGGGGACACTAGGTGGGTGGGTAATTTAATTTTTGCTATTTGCATAAGTGGAAGCTCCTAAATGAGCTTGCCGTGCCATACAGTCAATTCCAGCACGAAGTGGGTATGATGAAACGCGTTGAGTGTCTGTTTATTACACTACTCATGGACTAATAATTTAATCTCCTTTACACCCTATCACTGTGGTGCTTATATGAGTGTTATTACTATCCTTAGCTCTACTATTTACACTATTATTGTTTATAATTATTTTTACATAGCAGTTAAAGTGGAACTACACTGAATCTGAGCACTACAAACTGAAAATGCTGTTTAATACATTTTTAACATTCACAGCAAACTCACCCATTCATCCAGGTCTCTATGCTTTATTTTGTTGCGAAATCACTTTGAAAAACACTCCCCTAGCACTTCTAGCCATAACCATCTTGAGTAAGGGCAGATGAGTCATGTAGCATTTACTTCCTGGAATCCATCTACCCTTTAGGCATGCAGGCAGGAGGGTATGTTTAGCTAAGGAAAAAAAAACTCTTGGGATGTATGACCTAATTTCAGCCTAGGCCAGAAAAAGGGAAACAACAGAAGAAATGTAAAAAGAAAAATAATCAAACAAGTAAATATAATATACCTACCTACCTATCTATTTACTAATGTTAGAAGCATAAGGATTAAAAATAGTCAATGTTGATTGAGAGAATTTAGTTCCGCTTTAAAATGATCTAAGCTTAGAAGCTTGCAGAATATCATCATGTAGAAATATATTTAATATTTGAACTACCCTTACATTATATTGCATATTTTCATAGAGAAAAAAAATGTTATTTTATTGTATTTTCATTGTTCTTTACAGAATGTCCTTCACAGAGAACACAAGCTAGCCTAAAGCTTGTGTCCATGTACACAGAAGCTGGTAAACTGCAGTTTATTGGCGTTTTGGCGTTTTTTTAAAAAGCCCATAAACTGAACTCTATGTTAGCCTAAGTGCCCATGCACACATGGGCTTTTTTTAGTGTTAATGAGCTTTGGCGTTTATTGGCTTTTTTCTGAACGCCCGAAATTTGCGTTCAAAGTGTTGTTTTTCGGCGGGGAAAATGCAAAGTGGCGAAAAACTCTCAAAAACGCTGGCGCCACATTTTTTTTGTGTTTTTTTTATCCATTGAAAAAAAAAGCTAAAAACGCTACACTGAAAAACGCTAATAAACGCTATTGAAAAAAGGCTAAAAAAACGTTGAAAGGCTACCTGCAAAGCTACTGGCGTTTTTTATAGCTTTTTTTTAGCTTGTGTGTTCATGGAGCCTTATAGACACTACTTTGTTCTTAGTTAGCTGCATTGTTTTGTTATAACTTCTAGCACACATTTAAAAAGACACATTCCAAACATATCTATTTATATTAGTAATGTATAATAAGTAAATTAATTATTCCTTCATTTATAAATGCACAATTAGTAGTGCATATTTGTGTACTGAATATCTATATATTAATATGTGTTTACTATATACAGTATATTCAACAATTATAGCTAATCTATAGATATTTGTACCAGATGTTGTTGTATATCCAATCCCTTTATGTCTATGCATCTACAGTTAAAGCGGAGGTTCACCCTAAATATAAGATCTCCCATGTGATCCAGCATACTGGCGTCAGCATAGTGTTTTTTTTTTTTTTTAATCGCACACTTACTGTATTATGGTGGAATTCCTTTTTTGTCCCCCGCGGTGGACGGCTCTAGTATTGCTCGTCACATCTTCCTAAAATACCCGATATGGACTCGGGTAATCTCGGCGAAAATGCGGCGCCTGCGCACAGACCTAGGAGCTGACTGCGCAGGCGCCGTATTTCTCCGAGTCCTATTTCGGAGGGCGTGACGCGCCATAGCCGTAGGACTCGGAGAAATACGGCGCCTGCGCAGTCAGCTCCTAGGTCTGTGCGCAGGCGCCGCATTTTCGCCGAGATTACCCGAGTCCATATCGGGTATTTTCGGAAGATGTGACGCGCTATACTGGCGCCGTCCACCACGGGGGACAAAAAAGGAATTCCACCATAATACAGTAAGTGTGCGATTAAAAAAAAAAAAACCAGCATACTGGCGCTGACGCCAGTATGCTGGATCGCATGGGAGATCTTATATTTAGGGTGAAATACCGCTTTAAGAAAACTAAGCCATTATGTATTTATATTTTCTTATGACCTGTTTATTATATTAGTTCCATGTTCAGTGTCATATGTTTTTTTTTTTCTTATCTCTGAACCGTACATTTTGTTTTGTGTGCGTTATGAAAACGTAATAAATATACAATTCAAAAAAAATATAAAAATAGCTATAGATATTATACAATATATCCTTATTCTTCTTCTTTGTAATAGAAACATCATACATTAAGTATAGGGTCTCAATAGTGCTACAGCATTATGATGCATTTTTCACTGCATTTTTGTATTGCGAGTTTGCGGTACATTTTTCATGCTTAATGCGCTTGTTGTAGGCGGAGACTAGACTTTATATACAAAACTTTAATAAAAATGCACTATAAACGCAGGTACATTATCTCACAAAAGTATACCCCTCACATTTTTTTAAATATTTTATTATTTCTTTTCATGTTTACTATTTTTTACTTTTCATGGACATAGGGGTGTAGGAGAGCTACTGACAAGCCTTAAGCCTCGTACATACGACCGGTTTTCCCGGCAGGAAAACTCCTAGAAGAGCTTTTGGCCGGGAATTCTGGCTGTGTGTATGCTCCCTAGCAGTTTTTCCATCAGGAAAACAGATGGGAATCCCGACAGGAAAATAGAGAACCCTGTTTTTCTATTTTCTCATCGGGTTCCCTGGCAAAGTGTTCCTTCTGTATCGTCTGTATGCGGTGAAAAAATGTGCATGCTCGATAACACTTCGACGCATGCATGGTAGCATACAAGGTTAGTTCGGGGTGTAGCAAGATGGCGGCGAAAGCATCGAATGTAACGAGACACTGGCTCGTCATAGTCGATGACATCACTGCGTTCTTGCCATTCAAAAGAACGGCGGTTATTTTGAGTGGCCGTCTGTATACACGGCTTTGCAAGGCAAGCTTGCCAGGAATCCTGTCAGGAAAACCAACGTTTTTTTTTTCCTAATGGGATTCACGGCACAGGGCTTAACAGTAGCTTCATGCATGTCAAACACCATATACTTGTCAACACTTACCAAACAAGGTATGCAAAAATAAATTTCAATAGCATCTGTAAATAAAAAGTTGCACAATGGTTTGTTGTCTGGTTATGAATAGGGTTGAGCGAACCCGAACTGTAAAGTTCGGGTTCATACCGAACTTTAGTTTTTTTTGACCCGGACCCGAACAATTTTCTGAAAGTTTGGATTCGGGTTCGGAGTTTGGCTATGTAACGGCACGCTGCAGGGCAGCCAATCAGCATTTCTTTTACTTGTGTGACCTAGAAGCCATTACAGCCATGCCTACTAATGGCATGGCTGTGATTGGCCAGTGCAGCATAAGAACCGAGCATGTGACCCAGCCTCTATATAAGCTAGAGGCACACAGCACAGCTCGTCACTCTGCTTTAGCTAGGGTAGGGAAAGGCTGCAGCTGCTCTCAGGGACAGATTTAAATAGGATTTTCCTGCTTCAGAAATCGAATTACAATACTCAGCGATCGATCTACATAGCATTAGCTACATTAGGGAAAGGTTCCTGATTGTGCTTATAGGGAGAGAATTAGGAGTCAGTCCTACTTCACAAATCTAATTGCAGCAGCACTGCATATGTTCCTGTCAGATACTCTGCATATTGCACCAGCAATGCATATGTTCATGTGAGATACTCTGCATATTACACCAGCACTGCATATGTTCCGGTCAGATACACTGCATATTGCACCAGCACTGCATATGTTGCTGTAACATACTCTGCATTAGCTACTGTAGGGAAAGGTTCCTGATTGTGCTTATAGGGAGAGAATTATATAGGAGTCAGTCCTACTTCACAAATCTAATTGCACCAGAATAGTGTCCCATCATTGATATCATTGGCAGGAATAGTGTCCCATCATTGGTATCAGTGGGAGGAATAGTGTCCCATCATTGGTATCATTGGCAGGAATAGTGTCCCATCATTTGTGTCAGTAGGAGAAATAGTGCCTCATCATTGGTATCATTGGAAGGAATAGTGTCCCATCATTAGTGTCAGTGGGAGAAATAGTGCCCCATCATTGGTATCATTGGGAGGAATAGTGTCCCATCATTAGTGTCAGTGGGAGAAATAGTGCCACATCATTGGTATCAGTGGGAGGAATAATGAATGAATGAAGAAGAACTTATATAGCGCAGCACATGCGAAGTAAATCGCCTCTGGGCGCTTGTTGTTCCTGTCTCGTTTGAGATCAAAAGAGATGAGTCTTAATCTTTCTCCTGAAGACTAAGTAGTTCTCCTCCAGCTGGCGAATGCTGGCTGGTAAGGCGTTCCATAGTCTGGGACCTTGGACAGCGAATCTCCTGTCTCCTTTGGACTTGTATCTGGCTTTCGGTATCTGAAGCCGATTTTGATTGGTGGATCGTAGAATACGATTGGGATTGTGAACTTTTAATTTTTTCGCATAGATAATGGGGAGCATTCCCATGGATACATCTATGCGTTAGACAGAGAGCTTTAAAGGTGATTCTGTCTTTAACTGGTAGCCAGTGAAGGGATCTCAGTGAAGGTGAGATTGATTCCCAGGGTTTTTTCCCAGTCACAAGTCTGGCGGCCGTATTTTGAACGACTTGAAGACGAGCGATTTGGTACTTGGGGAGTCTGAGGTAAAGGGCATTTGCATAGTCCAGTCTGGAGTTTACAATCGCTCCCACCACGACCATGTCGTTCTTGGGAATAAAAGGCGTGAGTCTGCGTAGTAGGCGCAACAGATAGTGAGATCCGCTGACTACTGCCCCTATTTGTGCGTTCATTGTCATGTCGGAGTCAAAGATGACCCCAAGACTTTTGACTTTGGCGCTAGGGGTGATGATTTTGCCCAGAATGGGCGGGGGGATCCAGGTTGTTGTCGATTGATTCCTACGCTTGGCGTGAAACAGAAGAAGTTCTGTTTTCGCTCCGTTGAGTTTGAGATAACTCTTTGTCATCCAGTCCTCTATCAAAGAGAGGCATGTCTCTAGGTTGAGGTGGTGATCCTTTTTATTGCAAATGCGGAAGTACAGTTGCGTGTCGTCTGCATATGAGTGATATAGCAGTTTTTGGCTGCTGATGATTTCGAAAAGAGGACGCACATAGATGTTGAATAACATCGGCGACAGGGGAGATCCTTGAGGGACCCCGCACGATAATGTGCGTTGTTCAGAAGTGAAGGGTCCTAGCTTCACTATTTGCGATCGGTTTTCCAAAAAAAAGGAGAACCAGGATAGATCGCTTTCTGCGACTTTGGCTATTTTAGCCAGCCGAGTCAATAACAGCTTGTGATCAACTGTATCAAAGGCTGCGCTTAGGTCCAGCACAACCAGAAGAGAAGATTCTCCTTCGTCTGCGGCCTCGAGAACATTGTCCCATATCTTAAGCAATGCTGATTCTGTCCCGTTTCCGGGACGGAATCCTGATTGAAATGGGTCGAGTAAGTTGTGGGTATCTAGATGTTGTTGCAGCTGCTGTACCACTGCTTTCTCCATTACCTTGGAGAGAACATTTAGGCCTGTTATGGGGCGCCAGTTGAGTGGATCCTTAGGATCCAGGGTGGCTTTCTTCAAGATGGGTTGAATGAAGCCCTCCTTCAGCTGGGAGGGCATTATGCCCTCCCTGAAGGATTGGTTGATAAGCTGCGTGACAGGAGGTGCCAAGATGTCGGCCCATTCCTTCAGCAGTTTGGTGGGGATAATATCATTTGGCGCAGTGCTGTTGCGCAGAGTGCCGATGATATTTTTTGTGGTCTGAATGGAGATGGGTTCCAGCGTGAACTCACCTAACTGTGGTGAATTACTGCAGGTGCTGTGTAAATGACTACGGGGGGGGGTTGGGAGAGCAATTGTTTTGCTGAATGCTTTGCCGGATTGCCTCAATTTTGTTAATGAAGCAATCCGATAACTCATCGCAAAATTCTTGTGTATCCAAGTTGGGGGCTTCAAGACATCCTGGATTCATGGTCTGAGTGACCAGCTTGAAGAGTTCGCAAGGGCGATTTAGGGGACTGTTGATAGCCTCAGAAAAATAGTTTTTCTTGGCTTCGAAGATTTGCTTGTAGTATTTTCTGGTTATTGCCTTGTAGATCGAGAGGTTCTCATCTGAAGAGCTTCTTTTCCAGGCTGCTTCTGCCCTTCTGCGCTCTTGCTTCAGTAACGCCAGCTGGTTGTTGAACCAGCCGGAGTTATTTTTCCTGATCTGGGTCTTTCGTTTCGGCGCTATCAAGTCAGCTGACTCCAATAGTGCTGTGTTTATGGCCTCCAGTGTTTCTTCCGCTGTTTGGTGCGGCTGAATTGTGTTTATTTTTTCCCCTAACGTGGCTTTGAAGAGTTCCGAGTGGAGCTTCTTCTGACATCTGGTCCAGTGTGTTGTCACTGGATTTGATGTTTTTGTTAAGGGGGGAATTCGGAAATAATGAATTTAATTGCATGGTGATCTGTCCATGGCAATGGTTCATTTTCCAAGATTTTTATTTCCAGATCTTGTCTGAAAATAAGATCGAGCGTATGACCTGAAGCATGTGTGGGCCCACATACTAGTTGCTGAAGCCCTAATCCTTCCAGGTGGTCGATGCAGGCGTCTGCAATGGGGTCTTGCGGGGAGTTGGCCCAGAGGTTGAAGTCCCCGAGCAGCAAAAGGTGTTTGCTATTCAGGGTATAGGTGGAGACAAAGTCCGTCAAAGATGGAAGCAGCTGCGACTTGGGGCCAGGTGGCCTATAGCAGAGTAGAATCCGGACGGTCTCCTGGTCGTTTACTTGCAGTTGAAGAGTAAGGGTTTCCATGAATGGAAGAGGGTTTTGGAGGCTTGGTTTTGTGATCGCAAGACGTGTCTTATGGATCACCGCCAGTCCTCCTCCTCTTTGCCCTATTCTGTTTTCCGTAATAATACGGTAGTTTTCTGGCACCAATTCTCCTAGAATGGTGTTACAGTCGGCTGTGAGCCAGCTCTCTGTAATGAAGAGGCAGTCTAGGTCGTGTTGTAGAATGAAATCATGGATTTCAAGTCGGTGTTTTACTGCCGATCTTGTGTTGATCAAAGCACATGAAATGCGCTTAGGTTGGGGTAAACGGCTAAAATTTTTGACAGTCGATCGTCGATCGATCCTCAAAAGTTGTTCAATTCTTAGGGTCTTTTTGGTGATGGCTGGCAGTATTGCGGCGAAACACCTCAGATTCCAAATGGTTTCTGCGGAGTACCGCAGATCAGCCATGGTCGCCATTCACCGAGGGAAAAGTCGTTTCTTTTGGTGGCGATGAAGAGAGGATTCAGTGAATCCTCCCGGCTTGGTCCAGAGGAAGGCAAAAAACCCCTAACCATGCTATGCCAATTTGCTTTGGTAGGGGAAAAAATTCCTTCCTGATCCCTGAAAGGCGATCGGGCGAACCCCTGGATCAAGTACTATTAAATTGTGAAACGGGGGGTGGGGGGGGAGAGCTGACACTGCTGCTGGGGTGTACCAAGATGGCCGCCGACCAGGAGCAGGACATGGGACCCAGGCTGGTGTGTAGCCAGCTGGGTGGATTGGTGAGCAGGGGGGGGGGCTGGTTGTTGAGGCCAGGGGTGGATGAGTCCTACAGGGGCTGGGGGTGAGCTCCTGGGGGGTTACTAAAGGTGTTTTTGGCCGAGAGTGCGGCGCGCCGCTAGGCCGCGGATGAAGCCGCGGCCTTTCCTAAGATGCGGCGGCCGCGAATCGGCAGTGGCTGGCGCGGTTCAGGGGAGAAAACGGGGAATCGCGGGGAGGCGCCGGGGGGAAGGTTGCTTGGCTGGTGGGTGGTAATGTGGGGTAAGGAGAGGGAAAGAGGCCCCAGCGTTCAGCTGATTCGGCAGCTTATCCTGATAAGGACGGCCGCCAATCGGTTCCAGGGGAGGTGTTTCTCCGATGGAGGAGATTAGGCTGCCGCCGTGGCTGTCCTAACAAGGACGGCCACCTACGGGTCCTGGGGAGGTGTAGATCGCCCTGAGTAGCAGGGGCTTACCTGGAGAGGTCCTTAGGAGAGTGAGAAGCGGCCAGGGGAGGCTGATGAATAGGCCTGCTGAGGCGAGGGGTTGGAAACCCTGCCTGTCTGGAGCCCAGGAGCCACACGTCCTACTGGTAGGTACGTGCGCCGATTACTACTGGGACAGTTCTCGCCCTGGGGGAGGGTCACTCTTTCAGACCCAACAGGAAGAGCTCCTGGAATAGCAGGGAAAATCTGAGCTGACCTCTGAGGGAGAGACTTTCTGGGAGCAATAGCAGCCCTGTATCTCTCGGAGTCCCGATATATCCTTCATATGTCCCATCATTGGTATCATTGGCAGGAATAGTGTCCCATTATTTGTGTCAGTGGGAGAAATAGTGCCGCATCATTGGTATCAGTGGGAGAAATAGTGCCCCATCATTGGTATCATTGGGAGGAATAGTGCCCCATCATTTGTGTCAGTGGAAGAAATAGTGCCCCATCATTGGTATCAGTGGGAGGAATAGTATCCAATCATTGGGGAAGGTTCCTGCTTGTCAAGATTTGTTTTTTTATGTATTTTATGTTATTTTAAGCTATTTCCCTACCAACATTTTGCTGCCATTTGCAGCCCTCTAGCCCTTTCCCTTTGTTTTTTAGAGACCTTTTAGTAGTCAAAAATGCGGGTCCCCATTGACTTTAACTACTTGAGATCCGCGCTACAGCCGAATGACGGCTCTAGCTCAGATCTAAATTGTCAACAAGCCGTCAATTGACGGCTTGTCACTAGCTGCTTCCCGGCGCGCGCTCCAGAGCGCGCTGCGGGGAAACACTGTGTTGCCCGTGTCCCTTGGACACAGCCAATCACAGATCGCCGCGAACGGCCAATCAGAGTGGCCGTTTACGATGCGATCTGTGCGGCGAATGAGAGATGATCTCATAGATCATCTCTCATTGCCGTTTTACATAGAGACAGCGTTCTGTCTCTGGAGAGCAGGAGACGGATCTGTGTCTCGTACATAGAGACAGAGATCGGTCACCTCCCCAGTCACCCCCCCCCCCCTCCCCCCACAGTTAGAACACTATGCAGGGAATACATTTAACCCCTTCCTCACCCCCTAGTGTTAACCCCTTCAATGCCAGTCACATTTATACAGTAATTAGTGCATTTTTATAGCACCGATCGCAGTATAAATGTGAATGACGCCAAAAATGTGTGAAAAGTGTCCGATGTGTCCGCCATAACGTCGCAGTCCCAATAAAAATCGCAGATCGCCACCATTTCTAGTAAAAAAAAAATTATAAAAAATAATAATTCTGTCCCCTATTTTGTAGGCACTATAAATTTTGCGCAAACCTGACGCTTATTGCGATTTTTTTTTTTTTTTTTTTACCAAAAATATGTAGAAGAATACGCATCGCCCTAAACTGAGAAAAAAAACGTTTTTTTTTTTTTAATTGGGATATTTATTATAGCAACAAGTAAAAAATATTGTATTTTTTTCAAAATTGTCGCTCTTTTTTGTTTATAGCGCAAAAAATAAAAACCGCAGAGGTGATCAAATACCACCAAAAGAAAGCTCTACTTGTGGGGAAAAAAGGACGTCAATTTTGTTTGGGAGCCACGTCGCACGACCGCGCAATTGTCAGTTAAAGCGACGCAGTGCCGGAAGCTGAAATATCACCTGGGCAGGAGGGGGGTATAAGTGCCCAGTAAGTAAGTGGTTAATGGGGTTCGGGTTCGGGTCAAGTTCGGGTGCCGAACTCAGACTTTTTTCTGAAGTTCGGCCGAACCCGCCGAGCCCGAACATCCAGGTGTTCGCTCAACTCTAGTTATGAACAGTAATGTTTAAACTTAATGTATTTTCTACTGCAAACATTATCTCAGTTCTGCACTACATGAAATATCTGGAGCACTTTTCTTGATTGTGCAGGACTCAGTTCTCTAGGTCATCTACTTGGGCAGGTACAAACATGGCAAAGGTTTGGTAGTGAGCTTCATGCAATTGTAAATGTTCAGTGCCATTTGGGTGTAATTTTTTTTTTCTTTTTAGCATTAAAATATAAGCTAGTGACCAAGCAAACTGCAGCCCTGTCTTTTATTTTGCATAATCCATGTGTTGAGGTGCTAGCTTAAACACTGAACGTTAATATTACAATAACAATTATCTCTGTGCAAAAAAACATACAGTATAGACAACTATGTGCAACCAAATTAATAACAAATAAAATATAAAAAAAATATATATCAAATGAAATCCAAACAGAAAGAAATCTTGGGCCAGATCCACAGAGCTAGTACACTGGTGTACCTCCTGATACGCCGGCGTACTTTCAAATTACCCGCTTCGTATCATTAATTTGAATCCTCAAACCATGATACGACGGCTTCGGGCTTCGATCCGACAGGCTTACGTCTTCGTATGCCTTCAGATATAAGCTGCAATCTTTTTGCGCCCGCTGAGTGGAGTTTGCGTCGTTTTCCGCGTCGGGTATGCAAATTTGCTTTTTACGGCGATCCACGAAGTTACGATCGGCTGTCGCATTCTCTAACGTCGTCGCTAGTCGGCTTTTTCCGGTTTATAGTTAAAGCTGCTATTATCCGGTCTATAGTTAGACGTGCCATGTTAAGTATGGCCGTCGTTCCCGTGTCGAATTTTCAATTTTTTTTTTTTTTGCGTAAGTCGTACGTGAATAGGAATGTACGTAAATTACGCTACTAAAAAAAAAATTAAGTTTCGACGTAATTTCACGCAATGCACGGCGGGAAATTTCTGAACGGAGCATGCGCAGTTCGATCGCCACGGGGACGCGCCTAATTTAAATGATTCACGCCCCCTAATCGCGTATTTCGATTCCGCCGTGAGAAATACACTACGCCGCCGTACCTCACGGGCCGAAATCTTCCTGGATTTGACTTAGAGCCAGGTAAAATACGGCGGCGTAGTGTATCTCTGATACACTGCACCCGGGCAATTGTATGTGGATCTGGCCCCTTCTATTCAACTTCTTTCTATCACCACATGTGCACTAGTGATGCAGGCTCGTCTCACTTTACAGTGCTCCACTTTATACTGTAAATGTGTTCCACCACCTAATATAAGGGAGGCACTCACCAGATATCTTTGGGCCACCAGGACCCTCACCGCTTATGTGGTTAATCCTAAGTCTGGTGTATACCCACTTTGGCTCTTACACCTATTCACCCCTTATGGACCAGAGCAAATAAAACAATTCTGCTATGAGCCTGTTAATTTGGCGATAATTTTTGTCATTATTTAACCACTTCAGCCCCGGAAAAAATGTACAAATTTTTTTTGTGATACGGCACTGCGTCACTTTAACCACTTCAGCCCCGAGCCTGTTTTTCAGATTCGGTGCTTACGAGACTAAAACAGTTTTTTTCGCTAGAAAATTATTTAAAACCCCCAAACATTATATATATATTTTTTTTCTAACACCCTAGAGAATAAAATGGCGGTCATTGCAATACTTTTTCTCACACCGTATTTGCGCAGCGGTCTAACAAGCGCACTTTTTTTGGAAAAAATTCACTTTCTTGAATTAAAAAATAAGACAACAATAAATTTGGCCCAATTTTTTTATATATTGTGAAAGATGATGTTACGCCGAGTAAAATGATACCCAACATGTCACGCTTAAAAATTGCGCCCGCTCGTGGCATGGCGTCAAACTTTTACCCTTAAAAATCTCGATGGGCGACGTTTAAAAAATTCTACAGGTTGCATTTTTTGAGATGCAGAGGAGGTCTAGGGCTAGAATTATTGCTCTCGCTCTAACGATCACGGCGATACCTCACTTGTGTGGTTTGAACACCGTTTTCATATGCGGGCGCTACTCGCGTATGCGTTTGCTTCTGCGCGCGAGCTCGTCGGGACGGGGCACTTTAAAAAACAATTTTTTGGGTTTTCGTTTTTATTTTTATTTATTTTATCATTTTTAACACTGAAAAAAAAAAATTATCACTTTTATTCCTATTACAAGGAATGTAAACATCCCTTGTAATAGAAAAAAGCATGACAGGTCCTCTTATATATGAGATCTGGGGTCAAAAAGACCTCAGATCTCATATTCAGGCTTAAATGCAAAAAAAAAAGTCAAAATGTAAACAAATTAAATGTCTCTTTAAGACGCTGAGCGGAAATGACGTTTTGACGTCACTTCCGCCCAGCAGAGGTATGGGGACGGCTGAGGGACATTTTTTCCCTCAGTCGCATCCCCGGACAGCCAGCAAGAGGACCCGATCGCCTCCGCCGCTACCGACGGCTACGGTAAGCGGCGGAGGGCGCGGGAGAGCGGCGGGAGGGGGGGGGCACCCTCTCCCGCCGCCGGTAACGGCGATCTCGCGGCGAATCCGCCGCGATGACCGCCGTTATCGTTAACAGGACCGCCCCACGAAGAGATGGATATCTCGGTTGTGGCAGCAGCTGCTGCCGTTACCGAGATATCTATCTTCAAAAAAATGACGTCTTTGGACGTGGGGCTGGTCAGAAGTGGTTAACTGACAATTGCGCGGTCATATATAAATAAATCTGGAAGTGCTTGCATTTCAAAATTTTCAGAGATCTCAGAAGTCCCAGATGAAGTGCCAGATGATCTTGATTTCTTCATAGAGAGAACATGTCACTTGCCATTGCTACCTTATAAAGGGCTTGTTAGCCCCCTTGTGATATCAATAGAGTTAGGCCCTGTACACACGATCAGACCGGTCTGATGAGATTTGTCCAACGGACCGTTTTCATCAGACAACTCTGAACTTGTCTGATGGTCTGACGTGCGTACACACCATCGGACCAAAATCCGATCGGGTCAGAACGCGGTGACGTAGAACACAACGACGTGCTGAAAAAACGAAGTTCAATGCTTCCAAGCATGCGTCGACTTGATTCTGACAGGTTTTAAAGCATGTTTTAAAACTTTGGTCCGATGGACAACGGTCTGATGGGCCTTACACACCATCGAACTGGTCCGATGAAACTGGTCTGAAGATTGTGTGTACAAGGCCTAAAAGGTGTAAAAAAAATAAAAAATATTTAAAAGCAACCCTGCTGGTCTGTGTACACTCTATGCACTATAGATATCTTAATTCATGTATGTGCTACATTTTTGTTATTGTAGGGTTCATGTCTTGCAATAAAGTTGTTTTTCTATGTTATACACACTTTTTTTTATAGTGCAGTAGAAAACAAGTGAAAAACACATACATTGACAAGAGCATAAAAATGTATGCAACAGAAGGACAGCCTTCTGCATCCAATGCAAGTTATTTATTGGAAATAAAAAAAGGGGTGGGTCTTCAAGGTCTGACACAGCAGATAGTTCAAATGTGAATAGCTTAAAAAGCTTCTCTACGAACTTTACATGCATTTAAGACCATTTCACACCATATGCAGTGCGGAAAGCGCATGTTTTTGTGCAAATATCCCAAAATGCATCTAACAAATGCACATTTGCAACCACTAAAATGCATGATACAGCAGTAATATGCGGTTTTGTGTAGGCGCAATTTTAAAAGTCACGATTGCCATACTTTTTGCGCATTCCTGCGCATTTGGCAGCCCATTGAAATGAACAGGCTGTCATAAAATGGAATGCTTGCCTAACACTTCATACATGTCGATCAGGTAACATGAGCCATCACTTCCACATGAGAGGAGCATTGTAATTTATGGAGCTTTTTTTTTTTTCTAAACCTTTGAGATTCTTATCGTTCGTGATCATTCTTGTGACATAACATAAATAGATGCAATACAAACAAGCTAGAAACCTAGAAAAAGATTGTGCTAGCTTAACATACAATAATATTTTATTATCGTTTTACCTATGTAGTATGCTCTGGTGTAAATTGCTTAAACATTATCAGCCGTTTTTTTGGTTGGGTGTATAAGATGCACAGCTGCATTCAATAATTGGGGTCAAGGGAATAAGCTGTGTATGGGTTGTTTGCTTTAAAACTGTATAGTTAATTACTTACCAGCATGGAAATTTTTAGGAAACAATCAAGAGGAAATTTGGGCTTATAATGTGATTATACGTTTATGTAAAGTGCAAGTATTAATGTGTAGAAAAATAATTTAAAAAAGTGTAAATATTTTATATGTATGTACCTTCATTAAAATACGGGTGGCTTCACATTGCTGTGCTGCGCCTTGGCCACAGGGCAGGTGCAGTGCAGTGTACCTGTGGTTTTGGTGTGGGTTAGCTGCGTTTTGCCATATATATTGATTATGTCTCTCGATTTTGGTGAGTTTTCTGAAATGTAATAGAAAAAGCACCAAAACCATGGGACATAATAGAAGTCTACGGCAAAGCGCAGCTAACCTGTACCAAAAGCACAGGTACAATGGGCTGCAGCCAAAGTGCAGCAGCTCAGTGTTAAGCCACCCTTTTTCACACTACTCTTTAGAAAAATCTCATCAGTCAGTGGTAATCAGTGCAACCTATCAGTGCCCATTAGTGTCTCCTATCAGTGCCCATCAATGCCTCCTATCAGTGCTCATTAGTGCAGCCTATCAGTGCCCATTTGTGACTCCTATCAGTGCTCATAAATGTCTCCCATCAGTGCCCATCAATGCCTCCTATCAGTGCCTCCTATCAGTGCCTATCAATGCCTCTTATCAGTGCCTTCTATCAGTGCCTCCTATGAGTGCTCATCAATGCCTCCTATCAATGCCCATTAGTGCCTCCTATCAGTCCCCATCAGTGCCTCCTATCAGTGCCTATAAATGCCTCTTATCAGTGCCCATTAGTGCCTTCTATCAGTGTCTCCTATGAGTGCCCATCAATGCCTCCTACCAATGCCCATTAGTGCCTCCCATCAGTCCCCATCAATGCCTCCTATTAGTGTCCATCAATGCACCTATTAGTGTCCATTATTGCCTCCTATCAGTGCCCACTGGTGCCTCCTATCTGCATCCATCAGTGCCACCTATCAGTGCCCATTAGTGCCTCCTATCAGTGCCCATCAATGCCTCCTATCAGTGTCCATTAGTTCCTCCTACCTGTGCCCATCAATGCCTCCTATCAGTGCCCATTAGTGCCTCCTATCAGTGCAGCCTGTCAGTACTCATCAGTGCTGTCTGCCTTCTCAGCACGGCTCTGAGCAGAGAACTAAGATATTACTAAGCTAAGAAAAACATCCCTTCAAAGTGAAAATTCCCTTGCAAATTGAACATCCTATTTGCATTAGTAAATCAACCACCATGCATCTTAAAGGAAACCTAAAGTATGTTATACCACCTAATCCAGTACTTTCTGCATGCTGCACAGTCCTCCATGTGCCTGTACATCAAGTTCTTCATCATTATAAGAATTATTTGTTGTTAGTTAGGTGCTCCTGGACTGAGCAGGATGGGAGCTTCTACCTCTCATGCCTACTAATAAAGCAGTATTAAACCCAAAACGAAAAATGTATTCTTCTGCAGCTTACAAATCATTAGATGTGGTGGCTGCATCAGTTTTCTTTTCTATAACTGGCGATCTGGTCAGCAACAAAACCTCCTGTACTGGTTAGACACAACTCTAAAGGAATGAGCACAGGAAGCATGCACAGGAGGCACAGCAGACAGCAGCATTGTCAGTCTGGGGGGAGGGTACATATTGAAGCCAAACTCCAGCTCACCCATTATAATCAGTCACAGTAAACCTTTTTTTGTTTGTTTCAGGATAAAGATTTTGCATGAGTAAATAAAGGCTGATCATTTTAACTACTCCTGAAGGCGGCTTTTTGGCTGAAATACAAACTGCTGTATTTTTGGATTTTGCATTGCTCATCCTTACATACTTCACCATTAGGCCCTGTACACACGATCAGACATGTCCGAGGAAACATGTCCGACGGACCGTTTTTATCGGACCAAGCTGAATTGTCTGTTGGTCTCATGTGCGTACACACCATCGAACCAAAATCCCCTCGGACCAGAATGCGGTGACGTAGAACACAACGACGTGATGAAAAAACGAAGTTCAATGCTTCCAAGCATGCGTCGACTTGATTCTGCGCATGCGGTGGATTTCGGTCCAATGGTTTGTTTACTAACCAATCGAACCTGTCCGACGGACAGGTTTCCAGCGGACAAGTTTTCAAGCATGTTTTCGTCCGCTGGAAAACGGTCCGATAGGCCGTACACACGATCGAACATGTCCGCTGAAAGTGGTCTGCGGACCAGTTTCAGCGGATATGTTTGATTGTGTGTACGCGCAGTGCCGGCCCAAGACATTGTGCTGCCTGGGACCAAAAATGAAATGCTGCCCCCCCCCCCAAAAAAAACACGCCCACCAAAAGGCCCCCACGCTGTTTTGTTGTTTATAGCGCAAAAAAATTAAATAAATAAAAACGCATAGGTGATAAAATATCACCAAAATAAAGCTCTATGTGTGGGAAAAAGGACATTAATTGTATTTGGGTACAGCTTCACATGACTGCGCAATTGTCAGTTTAAGCTACACAGTGCTGTATGTGATGTGTGTTTAACTTACAATTTTGGTTCGGATTCTGCCACGCGTTGCGGATTGTCACTTGCCACGACGCCACCTGCCACACATTGCAGATTGTCACTTGCTGTGTCCCTGAGTGAAGGCAGGCAGCAGAGAGATGATGTAATCGATATTCTGCCTGCGGCTGCACAGTGAGGGCGGAACTGCAGGGCGAATAGTGAGAGATGACATAATCTCTCTGCTCCAGTGGCGTAGCGTTGGTTGTCTTGGGTAAGGCAAGTAATTTGCGCCCCCCCCCCCCAACATGTGGGATTTTTGCACTCCCCGAGTCCTGTCCCTTTCCTTCCTACAATAGTACTGACCAGCCTGATTCCTACACTCCGACCACTACACTAACCTACCCGACCACTACACTAACCTACCCGACCACTACACTAACCTACCTGACCACTACATTGACCCTTCACGATTCCTCTACGGACCACTGCAATGACCTGAGTTATACACTGTCCACTACACACTGACCAGACCACTGCACTACACACTGACCAGACCACTGCACTACACACTGACCAGACCACTACACACTGACCAGACCACTGCACTACACACTGACCAGACCACTACACACTAACCAGACCACTACACTACACACTAACCAGACCACTACACACCGACCGCTACACTACACACGGACCTGACCTGACCACTACAGACTGACCACTACACTACACTACACACTGACATGACCTGATCACTACACAATGACATGACCTGACCTGATCAGACCACTACAGACTGACCACTACACTACACACTGACATGACCTGACCACTACACTACACACTGACATGACCTGATCACTACACAATGACATGACCTGACCTGACCAGACCACTACAGACTGACCACTACACTACACACTGACATGACCTGACCACTACACTACACACTGACATGACCTGATCACTACACAATGACATGACCTGACCTGACCAGACCACTACAGACTGACCACTACACTACACACTGACATGACCTGACCACTACACTACACACTGACATGACCTGACCAGACCACTACAGACTGACCACTACAATAAACACTGACATGACCTGACCAGACCACTACAGACTGACCACTACACTACACACTAACATGACCTGACCACTACACTACACACTGACATGACCTGATCACTACACAATGACATGACCTGACCTGACCAGACCACTACAGACTGACCACTACACTACACACTGACATGACCTGACCAGACCACTACAGACTGACCACTACACTACACACTAACATGACCTGACCACTACACTACACACTGACAGGACCTGACCACTACACTACACACTGACATGACCTGACCAGACCACTACAGACTGACGATTACACAACACTACAAACTGACATGACCTGACCACTACACCTGGCTTACACTCCCCCGGGTCAACAATACGTCTCACGAGGGAGTCTCTCATCTGCTGTTTTTCTTCCATCTGCACTCTGCCACAGTTACACTGCCTGCCACGATGGGGCAATGATCTGGCATCCAATCTGGAAGAGAAGACAGCCGCGCTGCCGCGGCTCACAGCTAAGTGGAGGCAAGCCCCGCTCACCAGCAATCAGGGAAAGGCCAGCCCCGCCGCCACACGTGACCCAATTTAGCCAATCACAGAGCACCAGGGGGAGTGTAAGCCTGAAATGAAATATTGCACGGGGACACAGATCAAAGTTAGGAGGACTGAGCCGGGGGTGACTTATTGGTACGGGATGTCGCACCCCAAATCTTGAGCCTGGTGCTACGATGACCGCCTCCCACCCCCCCGGCTGCGAGTGTTGTGCACGCCCTCACCACTGACAACAGCAGCGGCGCCGGGCTCCTAACTCACTGACTGCGGGTGGAACGAGCTGGCTGGCGGGTGTCAGTTTGCCGCCCCCCTAAAAGTGCCGCTTGGTACTCATGGTACCACCCGGTCCCATCATAGGGCCGGCCCTGTGTACGCGGCCTGAGAGTTTTATTTTTATGGCAGTGACTCTTTGATCTATCAAGTTTTCTATTAACTGTGAAAACTCTGGAGTCCTGGAAAGAGGAGGAGGAATCCTGATGCCCATCCTGTGGCTGTGTTATCTGCTCTGCATTAAAGGGACACCTTGATGCCTGGCCTTGCAGTTGGATCGTCTGGTGGATTACTGGAGAAGGATCAAGCTCCCTTTGAGGCCTGACTTAATCAACTTTCTGGTAAGGGCATTTGATATCCGCACATGGTGTGGTGTGTGGGCTCACACGCTGAAGTCGGTGCAGGGGACCCTCCTTCTTCCTTTATTTCCACTTGTCCCTTTGGGTTTCACACATTCCTTTTAGCTGTGCATATGAACCTTCTATGAGTAAATAAAAGCTGATCATTTTAACCACCCAGTGGTGAGGGGTTTGTCTCATCCATGTAAACTGTTACACTCTGCTGGAGAGCTTGAGCTTGTGAAAAAGAACAGACTTGCTGGCTGGATCACCAGATTAAAATAGATCAAAGAAAGCCTAAAAAGGAAACTAATGCAGTCATCACATCGAAGAATTGGTAAGCTGCAGTATAATAAATGTTTGCTTTTGGGTGTAATGCTGCTTTAAGGATGAACCAACAGTTTAGTATAAGCCTGGGTTCGGACTTGGCTGTTTGGACATTTGAACGAATGCCCAATCGTTTGTCCATTCAGCCTCCTGTTTTGCAGGAGCCAAAGATCACATATGGAAGCGATACTATCCAATGGAGGCATCAACCCAGCAGAATTTAACTATAACCAGTTTAGCATTATTGTGTGCACTGGGTCCATGTGCTACAGTCTTGAAAGACCAATCACACCAACCAGTTATTACTGAATACAAAGATAGCTACTCTAAAGTCTGTGGACAAGTAATTCTGGTCAGTGATAACAATGACACAATGAAGTGCCTTGAGACATAAATTCCCACCATATTTATATGTGTTTCATTTTATATTGACCTGCCTTCTCTAACAGATGGACTTTCTCAGTGTATATTCCCTACTGAGATACATATGGTGAGCCTTCTCATAACTGTATGGGGAACAGTAACCAATGAATAGTGATTGTGTGGACTTTTTATAGGATGACATATAAGGTGGACAATTGCTGTATGTCAAGGCTGTTAGAGATAAATTGATTGCATCATTCCAAACAAATTCCAGCAGATTTCTAAGCTATATTTCTGAAGATAGTACAAACATATCAAGGTCAATGCTTTGATGGTTGAGTTTCTTTTCAAACACTCTTTTCAAAAGAGTTCTTTTCACCAAGCTTCCACCTTTTAAAGTTGTGTTTCTTAATACCTGTAAATATAGAATATAGCGGAGAAGGTCCCTTCGACACTTCTGCATGCTTTTTTTTTCTGTACTGCAACCACCATACTAAAACATATAGATGTAAACTGTTCTTAAAGTAGGACTAAACGTACCTACACTCCAGTGAATTGACATTTGTGAGATCCCTTGTCTTTTTCTTCTTCCTAGTTTGAGATTTTAGACCAATTTGATTTGTTGACCTGGGATGATGTAACTTCCGCACATACATATAGGAGAATTACTCTTAGCACCCAGGCTTGCTGACATTGCACACTGAGCAAGCAATGTCTGTGCCACAGTTATATCTTCTTTAATTCAAGGTGATTGTAGCTGATTGTTTCTGACAGAAACAATTGAGTTCTGTCCGTGATACTTTTTTATTTGCACTAACAGACAATTGTTCATCCTTCATCAAGGTGATTAGTACTGCTTGAAGTTTGATGAAGGGGGCATGCCCCAAAAGCTTGTCACTAAAAATTGTATATTAGTGCAAATAGTATCATGGATAGTTGTTTGTTTATTGATTCCTTCTAGTTCCCAATGTCCAGCATCATTACGTCATTACCAGTGGTGGCTGGTGTTCCAAATTTTTGGGGGCGCGCAAAAAAAAGAAAAAAAAAAAAAACATCAATTGCAGCCTCACTGTGCCCATGAATTGTCACCATTGTGCCATCAATTTTCACCACTGTGCCATCAATTGTCATCACTGTGCCATCAAACGCAGCCACTGTGCCATCAAACACAGCCACTGTGCCATCAATTGTTGCCACTGTGCCATCAATTGTTGCCACTGTGCCCATCAATTGTCGCCACTGTGCCATCAAACGCAGCCACTGTGCCAATCAATTGTCACCACTGTGCCATCAAACGCAGCCACTGTGCCTATCAATTGCCGCCACTGTGCCATCAAACGCAGTCACTGTGCCATCAAACGCAGCCTATTAGTGCAAATAGTATCATGGACAGTTGTTTGTTTATTGATTGCTTCTAGTTCCCAATGTCCAGCATCATTACGTCATTACCAGTGGTGGCTGGTGTTCCAAATTTTTGGGGGCGCGCAAAAAAACGAAAAAAAAAAAAAACATCAATTGCAGCCTCACTGCGCCCATCAATTGTCACCATTGTGCCATCAATTTTCACCACTGTGCCATCAATTGTCGTCACTGTGCCATCAAACGCAGCCACTGTGCCATCAATTGTTGCCACTGTGCCATCAATTGTTGCCACTGTGCCATCAATTGTTGCCACTGTGCCCATCAATTGTCACCACTCTGCCATCAATTGTCGCCACTGTGTCATCAAACGCAGCCACTGTGCCTATCAATTGTCACCACTGTGCCATCAATTGTCACCACTGTGCCATCAAATGCAGCCACTGTGCCTATCAATTGTCACCACTGTGCCATCAATTGTCACCACTGTGCCATCAAATGCAGCCACTGTGCCCATCAATTGCCATCAGTTAGTCCCCTCAAATATCGCCAGTTTGTCCTGTAAAATGGCACCAGATTGCCCCCTAAAATGCTGCCAGATTGCCCCCTCAAATACTGCCAGATTTCCCCCACCTACCTTTTCTCGGGTCAGCCACCCCCCCCCCCACAATCCTATAATGTCTTCTCCCGCCCTCGATGTCGCTTTAGCCAATCAGGTGACCGGTAACCAGACCCAGTGAACCTGATTGGCTGAGACGTGGGTCAGTGTTAACCAGGGAACACACAGCCTGTGCGCCCTCTGGTTAACCATTTGGAGCCCACAGGCTGTAATCGGGAAGCCTATCGGAGCCTTTTACCGATGTTATTCAGATGGCCGGCGCTCAACAGGGGCCAGACATCTGAATAGTGGGCGGCAGCTGCTACAATACATAGAGTCATGCAATGCATGGCTCTATGTATTGTTGATTGACGGGTGCAGGAGTGAGGGGGCGGCGCTCCTCCGTCCACTATGGACGCACCGCCACTGGTCATTACTACACTTTTTTAGAGCAATAGAAAACCTTTTAGAGAGTAGGTATTCCTATATTTCTGATACTGGTACCCATGGGCTAATGCAATAGGCAGCAGGTTGGGAGGTGCCAGTGCTGCATGGGAACCTTTTTTTTTTTTTTTTATCCCCTCCCTTGTCCTACCTGACTTATGTGCTAAGATTCAGTTATGAGGAGGAGAGGGCACAGAATGTCAACGCTGCAAAAATTGTTGACACAATCAGAAGCTTTCAAAAGGTATAGCATAGCCAGTTCTAACATAAGAGGTTAGGTGCACTATCTGCTATTGTCATTGTCCTAAGGTAAGCTTCAATGGCTTCTAGAGAACATCTATTGGTGAAAGTGAAAATAGGATGCATGCCAATGCTTTGACATCGGTGCTAAGGCCTGCCATAGACGGTTTAAATCTTGGCGGGTTCAGCAGGAACCGGCTGAGATTCAAATCATGTACAGTATGGGCAGGCTGAATGTACCAAGTTGATCGATCAATCAATCTGGGTACAACCAGCCTTCTGGACCTTTGCATGGGGTTATTGCTCGTGGCAGATATACATTAGCTGCTAGCCATAATCACTGTCTCCTCCCTGCAAGGATGGCTTTTCCGCCCCCTCCACTGGGAGAATGCAATGGCTCGTGGAAAAGATTCCTCCATTCCTGTGGTTGCAGGAAAGAAATTTGCTCCGTTTATGGCCTGCATAAGTCTTGTCTGTCTGTTAGATGATGGAGTCTAAAGTCCTGTACACACAATACGAAAATCGGAAGGAAAATTTCATCCGAACGATCTGCCTATTTTTGGATCGTTTGTATGGTGCTTTCGACAGCCGATTCCGGTTTTTCGTTAGAAAAAAGCTGGATGTGCAGACTATAAAATTTTTGTCATACGTGAACTCTATGTCCGGTTTTCATTTAATTTAGAGGAAGGACTTCCATCCAGGAGAGGCTGAAATATGCCCCCCAGACCACCATAATGAGGCTTCAACCATAGAGCTCATTTAGAGACTGTACAGGAAGGACTTCCACCCAGGAGAGGCTGAACCTGGCTGGGGCGACAAACGGTAAGGAATACCTTGCGACTCTAGTCCTGATCAGGTGAGGGAAAATAAGGAGAATGGTGTGAGCTGGGTCTGTCTTTGATTTATAGTTAAGCAGTCCTATCAGGTTGCGGGGACACAGCCATTGTATGCTGCCATGATGCACCAGAAAATGAAAGAATACATACAAAACTAGTCAACACATTACGTCACTTTTGAAGTTGTGTTCTGTCGTACGAGAATTATGGATATTACAGTGGGGGAGATGTCTGTGGATATTACAGTGGGGGAGATGTCTGTGGATATTACAGTGGGGACTATATATGGGGGTGATCCGAAAAATGATGTGCGTTATAATTAATTGAAATTAGTCAATTAATCGATTTAAAAAAATTGATTAATCGAACGTGAAAATTGTAATCAGTAACAGCCCTAAATTTAATTCCATGTATATCATCAGGTGTACACTATACGATTTGACTATGGATACCTAGTTCCAATTACATTGGAACTTATGACTATCTTGGACATTCTGTGGCATTATATGGGTGACAATGACCATGTGTAGGAGAACCATTGAATGTGTTTCTATTTTTAAGTTTTTGACTATTAACCGTGAGTGTTCTTGCTGAAACTTTCCTTGAAGAAGTGGGTTATCTCCTATGAAACGCAAACAGTGTCGAAATTACAGCAACTCACTGTGCCCCACCATAATGTTTTATGTTCAGATTTTGTGTGTTTTGTATGTTTTTTGCTATGTATACATGTCCAATTTTTTTTGTACAATAAATTTGTTTTGATACTGTTTTCAAAAGTTGGGTACAGTTATAGTCCTTATTAGGGATGAGCTGAACATACCCGCGTTCGGTTCGCACCAGAACCGTCGAACAGACCGACCGTTCCCGCAAACATTTAGAACCCCATTGAAGTCTATGGGACTCGAACGTTCGAATTCAAAAACGCTCATTTTAAAGACCAATATTCAAGTTATTGTTGGAAAACGTCTTTGAGAACCCGGGTCTTGCCCCAGGGAACATGTATCAATGGAAAAAAGTTTAAAAAACTGTAGTTTTTTCAGGAGCAGGACTCCTGAAAAAATGACCGCTTTTAAAACTTTTTTCCATTGATACATGTTCCCTCGGGCAAGACCCGGGTTCTCAAAGACGTTTTCACAGGCAAGCTATAGACACCCAGCAGGTACAATATTTAAAGGAATTTTTTTTTTTTTTTTTTTTTTTTTATTAAACATCATTAAAATCACTGCTCCAGGAGCAGTGATTTTAATAATGTTTAAATAACAAAAAAATAAAAATTCCTTTAAACATTGTACCTGCAGTGCTGGGTGTCCATAGTTTGCCTGTGAAAACGTCTTTAAGAACCCGGGTCTTGCCGGAGGGAACATGTATCAATGGAAAAAAGTTTTAAAAACGGTCGTTTTTTCAGAACTTTTTTTCCATTGATACATATTCCCTCCGGCAAGACCCGGGTTCTCAAAGACGTTTTCACAGGCAAACTATAGACACCCAGCAGGTACAATATTTAAATGAATCTTTCATTTTTTTTTATTTTTTATTTAAACATTATTAAAATCACTGCTCCAGGAGCAGTGATTTTAATGATGCTTAAAATAAAAAAAATTAAATTAAATTCCTTTAAATATTGTACCTGCTGGGTGTCTATACCTGTGATAACGTCTTTAAATAGCACAATCACCTGCCTGCCAGTAAATTAGGAAGAACTGATCTATCTAAGCTATACAGTGTATAAATATATGTACAACTAAGCTAAACTGACTAGCCTGCCTGCCTGCCTGCTCTATCTAGCTATATAAAAAGACAATCTCTCTGTCTCTCTGACTGCTCTTATTAACAAGCCGGAACACACTACACGAGGCCGCCCAGCAGGCGCCCTTTTATAGTGTGGGGCGTGTGCTAAAGCCCTGAGCCATAATTGGCCAAAGCCACCCAGGCTTTGGCCAATTATGGCTCTTCGTTTTTTGCGCGCTGTGATTGGCCAAGCAAGCGGGACATGTAGCATGCTTGGCCAATCATCAGCGCGCAATGCCGCAGTGAATTATGGGCCGTTTTGCGTCACTTGAATTTGGAACATACGTTCGTATCGAACGCAAAGCTCATCCCTAGTCCTTATATTTAGTTTGTTAGGGTCCATATTTTGGTTGTCTTTAGTGTACTAATCCCTTCCCTTTGTAATGTTTATAAAACAAAAGGCTTTATACCGAACCTTAACCACTTAAGGACCCCCGCACGCACATATACGGCCACAACATGGCTCGTACAGGCACAAGGGCGTAAATTTACGTCCCCGCCTGAGTGCGGTTCGGGGGTCCCATCGGGACCCCCTCCGCGGCGTGCGGGGGTCTCCCTACCTCTGGGAGCGATCCGGGATCTGCGGGCGGATGTCCGTGTTTTCCGCCCCCCCCGCGATCGCTCCCAGCCAATGGGAGCGCGCTCCCAGCCTGTCACTTCCTCCTCCTGTGTTTACACAGGAAGGAGGAAATGATGTATTCTCTCATCGCAGCGCTGTTTCCCAGCGCTGCTGATGAGAGAAGACATGCCAAGTAAGTGTGCACCAACACAACACTGACACACACTCACATAGGCATATTAACCCCTTGTGATCGCCCCCCCCCACCCCCCTGTCACAGTGTTACTGAATGCAGTGATTTAATCACTGCATTTAGTGTCAGTGTGACAGGCACTGTAAAAAACAGTTAGTGTTAGGTTCAGGATAGCCCCCCCACCCCCCCTAATAAAGTTTTAACCCCCTGATCACCGCCCTAGTTAACCCTTTCACTCCCTATTGCCAGCGTCACTAAGCGATCATTTTTCTGATCGCTGTATTAGTGTCGCTGTTCCCGCTAGGTAGCTATTTTTTTTTATTGCGATTTTTTTTTTTACTAAAGACATGTGGCTAAATAAATTTTGGCCTAAATGTTTGACTAAAATTTAGTTTATTTGATTTTTTTTTAACAAAAAGTAAAAAATAGTGTTTTTTTTTCAAAAATGTCGCTCTATTTTTGTATATAGCGCAAAAAATAAAAATCGCAGAGGTGATCAAATACCACCAAAAGAAAGCTCTATTTGTGGGAAGAAAAGGACGCAAATTTTGTTTGGGAGCCACGTCGCACGACCGCACAATTGTCTGTTAAAGCGACGCAGTGCCGAATCGCAAAAACACCTTGGGTCATTTACCAGCGTATTGGTCCGGGTCTTAAGTGGTTAAAGATAATTTAATAAAAAATAAAAAAAATATAATAAAAAACACAGAGTCTCTGGAAAGTGTTCTTTTGTGTCAGCAGCAGCGATTACGCGTGCGCAACTGCTGGAATTGCGCGTGCGTAAGTCTAAATGTGCGCGTGCGTATTGATTTAATTCAACTTAATGAGGAACCCTTGGAAGTTTAGATAAAAATAACACATAGTTTGACACAATATACGCCAGGAAATCTACGTTTTTTGGTCCGGCGTAAAATTGAGTTAGCTACATTCGCTTCCCTTCGCGCAAAACTGCGCTAGACACACCATTAGAAAATATTCTGTCTAGTCAAAATGCTAATGAGGGAGTTTTTTACGGGGATAAACCACAATTTAAACTAACGCATGTTGCTGCGCAGGCTACGCTCTGTTACTGTGCGCAACTGCAAAATGTCCTGATGTCTTAAAGTTAGAGCCCATAAAAGCTGATCTATGACTTTTGGAAAAAAAGTCTAATTGTCAGATAAAGCAACACCGTTATATGAGGAGCAGACCACACACACGTGATTGCACTACACTTTATTTGACTGCCAACATGCTAGGGGCATCGTCGCTCATAGCTGCACTAGTGCAATATAGATGACCTAAAAAGGAGGAGGGCACGGAGGATGGCACGGGAGAGGGTATACCGCTTTTACACGCATAGACCTGTTTGGCATGAGTGATTCTGAGGTGTAAATCGCATCTTCAGATTCCCCCCTCATGCCATTAGCCTATGGAGATTTAACCACAACCCTGCAGGAGGACATCACCAGCCCAACACAACGCTCGGAATCATGCAGTGCAGCCACTGGTGCATAGGTCCTGGCAACACTCCAATTAGCTTCTAACTTGCCAGTGGCTCTTTTCAATTATGCCTTGTACAAGTGGAGTGGTGGCCTGGGATGTCACATATCCTCCATGAGCAGATGTGTGCACCAGGTTGTCCCTGCATATCCTCACACGCATTTTGGCCATTTTTCTATACCAAATCATCAAACCCACCACTGAGGAGATTCTACGGAATCAAGGCAATGGCAGATTTCTACCGAATTGCCAGATTCCCTGACGCACTGTGGGGGCCATAGAATTGCACACATGTGGCACTCCAGCCCCCCCATGAGACCGAGCAACCATGTACCGCAATCGGAAGAATTGGCACTCCATCAACGTACAGTGTGATAGTTGATGCCCAAAACTGGCCTCATATGGCACGTCCGTGCCAAACACCCAGGGTCCAGCCATGACAGCTACATCTACAATTATTATTGTGCAAAGCCACATCCGAACAGAATTCGAACAGAACGTGTATGGGAACACCTGGCTGGTTGCATGAACGTGACATGGGAGTCAGGCATGACTATCCCCTCCCGTGATGCACAACAGAAGTGGCACATGCATGACTAACATTTGCCTATGTGGCTTTTATCGAGTATTTTAACCAGGTGACTCTGCATATGCACTGGGACCCCACTCATGACTCCTATCCGGAACCCCCAAACCCTGCCCAGGTAGAGGAACGATAGCAATTGAAGCACACATCGCTTTAACTGACACCCGTGCACAGTCGGTGTGAGCGCACCTTTGGCCTCCTGAAGTCACGTTTCCGATGCCTGGATACGTCAGGGGGTACACTTTGTATTCCCCACAAGTAGAGCTTTCTTTTGGTGGTGCCATTTGATCGCCTATGCGATTTTTATTTTTTTGCATGCTATAAACAAAAAAGAGCGACAATTTCGCAGTGAAGGAAGGGCAATATTTTTTACTGCAGGTTGAGCTACGTGATGATCTGACCCCCCAACCAGAAAATCAACCCCTAACCGAGGATACCCCGTCTTCTCAGTTTAGGGCAGATATGCAGTCTTCTAGGAGGCAGCTCATATTGGGCATCTTTGCACGTTAAACACACACATTAATCATGGCACAATGAGAATCGCATGCATAAGCGACACCACTGTGGTCCCTAGCACACACACCCCACATCCTCATCAAATTGGATTGCGCTTACCAGTCCACCATGCAAGACTGGTGAGCAGTAACGCCACGTCAAGGCTCCAATTATGTCACTGTACATTCATTTTTTTTTTACTACCATTCACACGGACCTGGGGAATCTGCGATTTTTCTCCCTGGTACCTGGGGAACCCTTCTCCACCAAAATTGACGTTATGGTCGGACACCCCTTTTCCAGCAGGAATGTCGGACCCCCACATTTGACAACATTTTTGGCGCCATTCACATTTATACTGCGATCAGTGCTATAAATATGCCAAAAAAGTCAAACAATTACAGTATAAATGCATAAAAACAAAAAATGGCATAGGAAAAAAAAAATGCTTAGAAAAAACAAAAAAAAGCAGAGTTAACAAAAATAAAAAAGCTTTCAAAACAAACAAAAGGGGGTGAAAAAAGGGGTTAAATGTGTATGCTAGGTCCTCTGCCTGAGCCACTGCCTGGGGCGCCCCCGGCCACGGCCCCGGACCCTCAGGGGAGACGCATGGGGGAGGGGAAAAGCCGATCTGTGTCCCTATGTAAGGAGGAGCAGCCCCTGAGATAGGGCTGCCCACCTGGCGGCCTGCCCTCCAGAGACAGCCACGGCTATCTCTGTCCAGGGCAGCACGGCAAGTGTTGCCGAGATGATTGCCCTATGAGAGATCAGCTCTGGGTAAGGGCCCTCACATCCTGCATCGCAAACGGCCTGCTGCTGTAGTTTGGCAGGTCATTTAGCCGCAGGTCTGTGGATTGGCCCGGGAGTGGGAGTCCAAGGTTACACCAGGCTATCATTAATGGAGGACAGAGCTCTGATCCACCCGCCCCATAGTCTGGCAGAGCTGTCTACAGAAGGCGCGGTCTGGGTGGCCAACGGTTCCTTCTCAGACAGGCGGGCATGAGATTGCCGTCAAATGACCCCCCTGGCATGCTTGGGGATGACCTTCCTGGCTCCAGCTGATGGTTGTGGCCGGGGAGAAGGGGAGGCATCCTTGTGACGGGGAGCCATGCGGGCCTGAGGAGTGGGGGGGGGCTGACCCTTAGGGAGGGCAGGCTTTTCTCTTGCTAGCCAGAGGGGAAAAAGAAGTCCGCAGAAACCAAAGGAGCTAAGCTCCTCCTCCTCATGAATGCTTCCTCATGATCGTCCTCCGCATGAGCCTCCCCCTCCTCTTGTTCCTCCTCTGCGGAATCTGACCTTGTTGGGGGGGCCTAAAGCATTTTAGGCTGCTGTCCTGGGGTTGGAGCGGTCAGTGCCAGAAATGGCCCTGCACCCTCCTGCACAGCTGTGGATGACACTTGAAAACATTCACAGGTTGGAGGATCCACACACTTGCCAAATGGATTCCCTTTCACCCCCTCCCCCACACCTGCTACACACCTGAGAGAAGTAGAAAACCTTACCTGGCACCGCGGGGACCGGACTTGTGTCAAAGCCTGGCAGGCCCTCCACGATTCATGCCGGTGAAAGGTCAGGGCCACCACAGCTCCGTCTCAGAAAATTCATAACCCGACAAGGTGGGCCCCCTCCTGTGCCCCTGGCATGGGCATTTATTGCGGCCAGTTTTTTTTTCATCACGCCGGAGGTCATTTATTTTCTTTTCTATCCCAGTAGCGGGTCCGTGTCTCCCCCTCCGACAGCCGATGAATTGACATGCTCTGTGATCAGATCCAAAATCTCCCTCCTCCTGGCCGGGGTGGATGGTGGCACTCTGCGCCGTGGATAAAACGCCCAATTTTGTCGGTAATGGCCCGGGCATGAATTCTTTTTTCCCCCACAGTAAAATTGAGCTTTCTGATTTTCGGATGGTCAGTATACTTCCAAACAAATCGTCACACTAAAGTCACCAAAAATCTGTAAAAAAAGCACAACGCAATCGGAATCAAGGAACGGCTGGGAACACAAAGAGTTTGGTCTTGTAAACAAGAACAGCATTCATAATCACACTAGACTCAGCAAGTGAAACACACACAAAAAAATGCGGCAATTGATGAAATGTCGAAATGCAGCGCACTTTCTAATCTTCTATAACCAGTTCCCGACTGGCTCATGTCAAAATACACTTTCACAAAACTACCAACAAGGGGGGGCACAAGATCACACAGAACACTGATCTCACAACTACAAAACACACTCTAACGAACAACAGAGCAAAACCTTGTTCATGGGAAGGGACACAAAGGGTTACCTTTTGCAATGGAGGGCGTTTGTGTGTGTCTATTTATGCTGTCGCGTAGTTCAGAGGACATTGCCCTAGCCACATTTCCAATTTCAATGATTGCGCCGCTCCCGAGTTGTGAGCATGCACGCACGCCAGCTGCATGGCAGGGGACAGATGTGCGCATGCATCCCCTGCTCTGCACCTGCTGACCTGCATCCTCTGCTCTGCAAACCTGCACCTGCTGACCTGCATCTGCTGCTTCCGGTACCAGCCGTTCCAGTCTCTACTTGGCTCCACCACTCCAAGCAGGAAGGATCAGACAGGCTGTGTAATTTAGATGTAATCGAGGATGTGTAATTTCGCAACAGCTGGAGGGCCGTAGTTTGAGGATCCCTGTTCTATCGGAACCATAAAAGGTCAGCAGCCTGGGATCCCTGTTATGGTATAATCTGAACCTAAACATGTGTTTTGATTTAATTCAACTTAATGAGGAACCCTTGGAAGTTTAGATAAAATAACCTAGTTTGCAAAAAAATATTCGTGATATGTTCATTAATCCTCCCCACATTTTGCATTGGGCAAGGACACTTCAACACAAGTTACGTACTCTGAGTCACATGTAATAAGTGACTTTATTTTGTGTTCTTGTTTGTTCGTTACTGATTGAAATTTATAAATCTTTCTACTTTTCCTTTTTGTGGTTTTGCAGGTTCTACATGGTACAGTAGTGGAAACCCTCTCTATACAAAAAAGTTACTTAATATCTTTGGAGGATTTAGGACAGGGATCCTCAAACTACGGCCCTCCAGCTGTTGTGGAACTACACATCCCATGAGGCATTGTAAAACTCTGACATTCACAGACATGACTAGGCATGATGGGAATTGTAGTTCCTGAACAACTGGAGGGCCGTAGTTTGAAGACCCATGATCTAGGACATTGGGAGCTATCTTATTTCTCAATCCTGGGGCCCTTCTATACAGTATATAAATGTGGGTCTCATTGGGAGGAGGGGTTTAATGTCTTTATCCTTAAGGAGGATTGGTCAATGTTTGCTAAAGATTTCCTCAATTTCGCAATACTGTCTGTGAAATCCAGTAACAAAAGCCAATTCTCCTTTAACCGCTTAACGACCGTCGCATGTAAATATACGTCCACAGAACGGCACGTACAGACAGATGGACGTGACGGCACGTCCCTGCCTTCCCGCGAATCGGGTGTCCGATCGGGAACCCACCGCTACATGCGGCGGTCGGTAAGCCTCTGGGAGCGGCTGTTCATTTCTGTCGGCCCCCTCACGATCGCTTCCAGTGAATCCGCTTTCCCCCCCTCTGCCTGTGTAATGTAAACACAGGCAGAGGAAGTGATGTCACCTCTCCTCTCTGCGTTCCGGCGAGAGGAGAGAAGACATCACAAGTGAGTTGCACAACAGCACACTGACACCAGTACACATAGGCACACTTAACCCCCTCAGATCACCCCCCCCCCCCAGCCCCCTATCACAGTGTCACTGATTGTAGTGATCATATATTTACTGATCACTGCATTTAGTGTCAGTGTGACAGTTAGTGTGACAGACAGTTAGTGTTAGGTCCATTGTAGCCCCCTACCCCCCCCCCCAATAAAGGTTTAACCCCTTGATCACCGCCCTAGTTTCACCCTTTCACCCCCTATTGCCAGTGTCACTAAGCGATCGTTTTTTTGATCGCTGTATTAGTGTCACTGTTCCTGCTAGGTAGCGATTTTTTTTTACTAAAGACATGTGGCTGAATACATTTTTATTACACTAACTGCATACTGTATATAGATCACTCTTGGAACAAAACATCAAAATTGTTTGTAGAAACAAGATGGTCAAAAATGTTGCCTTTAGCACACCGAGTTTTTGGTAAAAAAAAAAAAAAAGATTGTCAATAAGCTACTGGTTTGCGCAAAAGTTATAGCGCTACAAAATAGGGGAGAGAATATTATTTTTTAATATTTGTTTTTTTACATCGCATATGTTTACTTATGGTCGGACCACGGACACTTGCTGACCATTTTTGCCGTCGTCACATTAAACTGCGATGGCAGGTATAAATATGCACTAATTACAGATAAATGTGACTGGCATTGAAGGGGTTAACCTAGGGGGTGAGGAAGGGGTTAAATGTGTAGCTAGGTACGTCAGTCCCTTTAACTGTGGGGGGAGGGGGGGATAGCAGGCGATGACCACCGGCTGTGTCCCTAGTAAGATCGCAGGAACATGAGAGGCTCCTCCTCTCCAGAACAGGGACATGTGTCTCTGTGTAAACGCACCATGAGAGATGATCCTTGAGAGATCATCTGTCCTGTGGCCCACAGATCGATCGAAACGGCCACTCTGATTGGCATTCGCCGCGATCTGTGATTGGCCGTGTCCCACAGTTAGAACACACAGTCAGGAAACACAGAGCTTAACCCCTTGATCGCCCCCTACAGCGCGCGCTGTTAACCCCTTCCATGCCAGAATGACATTTTTATAGCCGTAATGACGGCAGTGCGTTTTTATATCAGGCTGATCGCTGTATAAATGCCAATGGTCCTATCCGACGGTAGCGCGGGCCTGTCAAAAGTGTATGATGTGTCGCAGTTTTCCTTGCTAGATAAAAATCGAAGTTCAGATCGCCGCCATTACTAGTAAGCAAATGCTTAAATTGCATAGTCCTTAAAAATGCCATAAATCTATCCCCTATTTTGGCCTAAACGCTATAACTTTTGCAGAAGTGCAAACCAATCAATATGTGCACTTAAATTACAAGCCTTCAAATGATTTGTATTACCAAAAATATGTAGAGGAATAGACATATCGGCCTGTAAACTGATATGAAAATATTTGCTTTTTTAAAATTCATAAGACTAAGCTTCTGGGGATATTTAGATTGTTATAGGTGCAAACTTCCGACAAAATATTGCCGATGTTGACATTTTTTTCAGACAAAATTGGCAATTTTTTTGGTTTATAGTGCAGGCTAAAAAAATTTTGTCGGAATGAACTTGCAGAGTCTGATTTTCGATCAAAGAAATCGTCACTACCAAAAGAAAAAACACACGCTCTATTTGTGGGTAAAAAAGGACGTTGATTTTGTTTGGGTGCAGTGTCTCAGGACCGCACTATTGTCAGTTAAAGCGAAGCAAGGCGGAAAAGCAAAAAATGGCCCGGTCATTGAGCAGCCATTTTATGCGGGGCTAAAGTAGTTAATAGTTTAGGATGCGGATACTATCAAAACAAAATATAAGTTGCCTAGTTCAGAGCTAAGCCAGTATATATTGTAATAATCTCTTACAAAAGAAACCTTTATGTCGTAAATAAGATAAGAAAAATTGCACCATCCAGCCCTTTCACTTGCTTCTTCTCATTCCTCTGTGCCAGAAATGAAAAGCCTACCCCCAGCCTTGCACATTGCTCTGCATCAACCTCTCTGTAACTGGTGTAAGGAAGGCTTGTTTCTGTAGAAGAAATTGATGCATTGCACATTGCGTCACAATGTTGGCAAGTGGATTTGATGTTCTGTGCACACAAAGAATCCACTATTGTAAGGTCAAGTGATATAAGTCTTGGGAGTCTCTGAAAGATACAGAACCTTTTGGAAGACTATTCGGAGAGTTCATTAATCCTCCCCACATTTTGCATTGGGCAGGAGACTTCAACACAAGTTACGTACTCTGAGAATCCCATGTATATCATGTGACTCCCCGTATTTTGGTTCTGTTTGTCTACTGATTGAATTAAAATCTTTCTATTTTCCTTTTTGGTTTTGAACCAGGTTCTACATGGTAAGTAGTGGAAACCCTCTCTATACAAAAAAGTTACTTAATATCTTTGGACCCTGTTAGGACAGGAACCTCCTGTTATAAAGTACGTCCCTATCTCCCAGTTGTGGAACTCCATCCCATGAGGCATTGTCACCTGACAGTCTTCCAACTGTGACTAGGCATGATGGGATGGCTGTAGTTCCTGAACCAACTGGAGGGCCGTAGTTTGAAGACCCATGATCAGGCATTGCTCACTATGGTTATCATCTGGCAACCTGGGGCCCTTCTATACAGATATAAATGTCATGCAGTCTCATTGGGACTGGAGGGGTACAAATAAATAGTCTTTATCCTTAAGAAGGATGGCAGCATGTTTGCAAAAGATTTCTGCAATAGATCATCAGCATGGTTATGCACAAAGGAGACATTTGATAAAAACAATACATACTGTACATATTATGTATGTTTAAATGTGCACTGCACTGCACATATATTGAATTGAAGCTCCTCTTAAAGCTCTTTTTATGGCATGACCTTACATGTCCTTGTCTTCCATAACCATCTACACCGAATGCGGCTGATTGTGTCTCTTCACCATGCAACATTATTTTTATTTACATGTTTCATTGCATTCCCCTACCCTAAAAAAAAAAATACAAAAAGATGAATTATTTCTTTGTAAGTTGGACTTTATAGAACTACAAAGAAGAATAAAACGTAAGGTTTTTATTTTACCAAAATTTCCATCTATGTGTTAATTTTGCTGCATGTAGCATAAGCATTATTTTTAGAAGTGAATATTGCCTGGGAACACAAATGAATGACAGGGATCATAATCTCTCCCTGTGTTATCATAGATCATGCACAAAGCACAAAGCCCCTTTGATCCTTTAAAATACCCAACTCGGCTTACAAGGAAATTAAATCCCACAGCTCATATTTTCATCAAGTTCTCTGGTGTTTTAGAGTTATGATTATAATGGTCTATAGGTGTGTAAATGGACAGCAAAAATTGTTTATAATATTTGGTTTACAATAGAAATTATATACTGTTTTATACTGTGAAAATCATTGATAATAATTTGAATGTATTTAGCGAACGTTTTCCAGCCACAATTTGAAATATCAACATAACCAGCTATTTATACTTTACTCCTGACTTTGGGATAAGGATTCCCATAGCATATGCCTCTCTTATTTTGTTGAGGCTTTACAAATTACCTTCCTTCTGGAGCTCATAAACCCTAATCACTAAATTACACATTATAACATGATTTTTTTAAATAGCAGCTGAAGAGAAGTTACTACACTTCACCACTAGAGGCACCATTGGATACTGACTATGAAGACCTGCTCATTTATCATAATTATGTACAGATGGTCTTGTTTCCTCTAGTGTAGTGCCAAGCACACTACATAGAGGGGTTTTAAATAACAGAAAATGGTTAAGGTTGAAATTCAGCACAGAAAAAATTGCAACTCGCCGCCATTACTAGTAAAAAGACATTATAGCTTCTGTTACAATGCCATACATTCTTAACCCCTATTTTGTAAACGCTATAACTTTAGTGCAAACTTCATATAAGACATTATTACCCGATTTTATTACCAAAAATATGAAGGAATAACCACACGGCCTAAACTGGAAAAAATTTGCTTTTTTAAATACATTGGGGATATTTACTTTAGCAAACTTACAAAATATGGTGTAACGCTTGATTTGAAAAGGCAATTTTAGGATCTTGTGAATATACATGTACAAAAAATTTACTGAGAGATGATCAATACTCAATGTATAGAAAGCTACATTTGTGGGTAAAAAAGGACTGTTTTAATTTGGATAGAATGTCTCAGACCGCAATGTCAGTTAAAGCGACAAGGCGGAAAAGCAAAAAATGGCTGTCAAGGTTTTTTTTTTTTTTATGTTTTGGCTTTACATAGACTTTAATGTTGCCTGGTCATACATAAATGTCATCCAATCTAGACAACCAAGAAATATTGTCTGTGCAATGAAAAGCAGCGCTTAAATTGTGATATCATTAAAAAGCAAGTGACAATACGCATCTTGTGGCAGGAAAGTGACATGGCACCATCCAGCCCTTTCACTTGCTTCTTCTCATTCCTCTGTGCCAGAAATGAAAAGCCTACCCCCAGCCTTGCACATTGCTCTGCATCAACCTCTCTGTAACTGGTGTAGGCAAGTGACATGGCAAGTGACAATCCACATCTTGTGGCAGGCAAGTGACATGGCAAGTGACAATCCGCATCTTGTGGCAGGCAAGTGACATGGCAAGTGACAATCCACATCTTGTGGGTCAAGTGATATAAGTCAGGGAGTCTCTGAAAGTCAGAACCTTTTGGACATGGCAAGTGACAATCTGCAGGACTGGTGTGGTGACTCCCCGTAGGCTGGTCTAAAATTAATATTTGGTGAACCAGCCATGAAGGACCCTATTCAGGACCCTGTTCAGGAACCTCCTGTTATAAAGTGTCCCTATCTCCCAGTTGTGCTCCAGTATTGTCACCCAGTCTTCCAACTGTGACTACAAATGGCTGTTTCAACCAACATTCCCCAGGCATTGCTCACTATGGTTATCATCTGGCAACCTGCCCTGAGAAATGTCATGCAGTCATTACTGGAGTACAAATAAATAGATAAGAAGTGGCAGCACAAAAGACTGCAATAGATCATCAGCATGGTTATGCAGGCAAAGAGTGACATTGAAAGTGACAATCTGCACCTTGTGGCAGGCAAATGACCATGGCAAGTGACAATTCAACTATCATGGCAGGCAAGTGACAATCAGCGTCTTGTGGCAGGCAAGTTACATGTCCTTGCTTCCAAGTGACAATCCACATCGGCTTGTGTCTCTTCACAGGCAACATTATTTTATTTACATGTTTCATTGCAGGTTCCCCTACCCTAAAAAAAAAAATGACAAAAAGTGACAATCTCCTCCTTGTGGCTTTAAGCAAGAAGAATGACGTGGTTTTTATTTTACAAAATTTCCATCTATGTGACAATTTTGCTGCATTTTGTAGCAGGCAAGTGACGTGGCAAGTGACAATCCACATCTTGCGGCAGGCAAGTGACATGGCAAGTGATAACCCGCATCTGGTGACAGGCAATGTGGCAATTGACAAACTGCATCTAAAGGCAGGTGACGTGGCAAGTGATAACGCTGCATCTGGTGGCAGGTGACGATGGAAAGTGACACACTCAGGGCTCCCACTGATTCTGCATTATGGTGAGTTAAACTATTTAATTTTGATATTACAATGTAATGATAGATATAATGCACTTCAATTGTCCTAACACCGTAATGATTAAAGCGCCAACACCAGCCATAGCCCCGATAAATTGCCTGCGAAAAACCTGGTTGTGCCCCTCCCGAGACTAGGATCTAGATCCGCCCCTGGGTGGACCATGATGGCTTTATTCTAGATCAGGGGTGGCCAACCAGTGGCCCGGGGGCCACATGTGGCCCGCGGAGCCATCTGATGTGGCCCGCGACCCCCTGCTCTGGCGGGCATAATTATGTACGATGGTCTTGTTTCCTCTAGTGTAGTGCCGCCATACCACAGCATCAGTGTTGTGAATAACAGAAGCTGGTTAAGGTAGAAATTCAGGAAGAAAAACAGCTGCGGAGCTTTTTTTTTTTAAAAGAGCCCCATAAGCCTGTTAATGCTTCTTAACTCTACATATTTAGCGCCTACCTCATATAAGACAATCCATTTTAAAAACACACGAAGGGAATAAATCGTCCCCTTCACTTTTTATCTGGGTAACGCTTGATTGAAGGGCAATTTTAGGATCTTGTGATAGAGTAGCCGTGACAAAAAAACTGTCATCCGCCCACTCTGTATAACTCATTTAAAACTGTTTTAATTTGGCCCTCGACTGGTTACCCCTGTCAAGTTTTTTTTTTTTTTATGTTTTGGCTTAAGTTTAATGGCCCTCGCTCTTCAAAAGGTTGGGCACCAATCTAGACAACCAAGAAATATTGTTGTAGATGAACCACAGCGCTTAAATTTTTTTAAAAAGCTGTGCAAATTACGCATCTTGTGGCAAAGTGACATGGCAAGTGACAATCCACAGCTGTGGCAGGCAAGTGACATCATGACAATCCACATCTAGTGGCAGATTGACATGGCAGTTGGACAATCCCATCTTGTGGCAGGCAAGTGACATGGCATACAATATTTTGTGAGGCAAGTCACATCAAGTGACATCTAACTGTTTGGCAAGTGAAAATGCATTTGGCAGACAAGTGACGTCAAGTCAATCCTTTGTACAAGCAGTGACATGAAAGTAACTGCACCTTGTGGCAGAAATACCATGGCTAGATTGTTTAATTCTTTGTAAAAACTCTGTAAACAGGCAAGTGACACACTCTTGTGGCAGGCAATTGTTACATGGCAATGACAATCCACATCTTGTCAGGCAATGTAACATGGCTTATCGATTTTTCTTTTTGACAATTTCCTTGTGGCAAGCATGTGACGTGGCAAGTGACAATCTGATTTTGTAGAGAAGACGTGGCAAGTCAATCCACACTAGCGGCAGAGCAAGTGAATGGCAAGTATCAAAGCATCTGGTGACAGGCAATTGGCAATCCCAAAGCAATCTAAAGAGGTGACGGTCAAAAGATAACGCTACATCTGTGGCATGTACGATGGAATGACACACTGCTTACTTATTCTGCATTACTGGTGTTAAATCTTTTATGAATAAAAAAAACACAGTATGATAGTCTAAGCACTTCAATTGTCCTACATGTAGTTAAAGTCGCCAACACCAGCCATAGCCCCGATATTTGCTGCTAAAAACCTTGTCCCCTCCCGAGACTATGATCTAACCGCCCTGGGTGGACCATGATGGCTTTATTCTAGTCAGGGGTGGCCAACCAGGGCCCGGGGGCCACTGTGGCCCGCGGACCATTGAGGGCCCGCGACCCCCTGCTCTCGGGCACCCGCCATACCACAGCCAGTGTTGTGAATGAAGCGGTGGTAGGGAAGAAAAACCCGGAGCAGAGCCCCATGCCAATGCTTCCTCTAGGCCTACCTCCAATCCAAAAAACAGGGGAATTCCCCCTTCATCAGGGCGGATTGAAGGGCCAGGTAGCTCCTGTCATCCGCCCACTAAAACCAGGGCCCTCGACTGGTTACCAAGTTGCTTAAGTGGCCCTCGCTCTTCAAAAGGTTGGGCACCCCTGTTGTAGATGAACCACATTTTTTTTTAGCTGTGCAAATTAAAAAGGAAAGCAAACAGCTGTATTCATTTCTAGTAGATTGACAAGTTGGACCCCAGATGTATATATTTTGTGATTCAAACATCTAACTGTTTTGTGCATTTTGTCTCCCTTACAAGCAGTGAAAAACAAGAAATCCCAAGATTTTAGCTGCCCTGCCTCTGTAAAAACTGTAAACAAAACACCTAAATTGGCTTGGTGGCCATTGTCAAATGTAAGCCGGGGGCCCCATAATCTTCTATTGCCCGGGGGCCCCATGAGTTGTCAGTCCGCCCCTGCGCATAGTATATGACCACAGCAAGCTGAAAGTTAAAATATGTGTGTAGAAAATAACTTTTACGAAAAAAGCACAATATTTATTAAATGAAAAAATAAAGTAACAAAACTTTTTTTATATTTATATTTTAATGAAAGTTTGCATGTGAGATTGACTCTATGACTGAGACATTAAACATTCACTGAAAAAATAACCCTTTTTTGTTATTAACCGCTTGGCGCCGGCCACATGCAAATATGCGGCCTCTCTGTGCCTGGTGTTTGGCGCTGAGGGGCCGCATATTTGTATGAATTGCTGCCCAAACAGTTACCGGCCCCTAACCGAAAGCCTCCATTGCAAGTTGCTTTTGGGTTAACTTGTTCATCTTGACACGCCGGTCACGTGCTCTTAAGCCCTGCCTCACCTCCTGGCGTCATAAACCTCTTAAAGGGCCAAGGGATGGGCATGAGGGACGATTGCCATTGGCACTGTGGTATCATATAAGCTTAGGATGGGGCACCGCAAAGAGATTAGAGGTGGGGATTTGTGTTGGATGTGGAAATTTGGGGGACAGCAGGGGGTAAGAATTGTATTAGATGTGAAAATCTGGGGGTGTGAGCTAGAAATTATGATTTGGTGGGGATATGTGTTGGGAGGGGGATTTGTGGTAGGAGAAAGAGATTTGGGGGGTTTGTGCAAAAGAGGTCAAATGGTAGAGAGGAATGAGATTTGTACTAGGAGCGGATTTTTTGGGGGGCGGGGGTGGATTTGTGCTGGGAGGGGGCGAGAGAGGATTTATGCTTGGAGAGGAAATTTGAGGGGAAGAGGTTTTGTGCTATGAAGGGTGATTTTTTTTATATAGAGGGTGAGATCTGTGCTGGGGGTATTTGGGTAGAGAGAGGATTTGAACTGGAAGGGAGATGGGGACAAGTATTTTTGCTAGGAGGGGGGATTTGTACTAGGAGGAGGGGGATTTATACTTAGGGGGTAAACATGCAGATTAGTGCTCAATTTGTCATTTTTGCCGTGGGCTCTATATGACTCTGTCCTGGTACTGTTAATGACACTAGTTGCAGTGCTTTAAGTGGGCCGGAACGCGGCGGTACTCAGTACCGCCACTTCCAAAAATGGCCCTGGAGAGTACCAGCACCTCTCCGTGCGCCCAGGACGTGCGTTTCCCGTACTGGAACGCAGCCCCAGGCGGCACTTTCAGGGGAGCGGCAGCCCGCGGCTCCCGGCCGCGGTGAACTTTAAAACGCCATGAAAAAAAAGGGCGCGCCGCGCTGTGATACATGTCCCGCCCTCCTCCTTCTCCTAGCTCGTGTGATAGAGCCAGTGTGCTGTCTGTCACACAAGCTGGTCTAGAGGAGGAGGGCGGGACATGTATCAGCGCGCGCGCCAGAACTGTTACCGTGAGACTGGAGAGAGGAGAGGAAGAACTGCCTTCAGAACTGTGAGTAGTGAGTACACTGTACACATGTGAGGGGGAGGAGAGGGAAGACAGGGAAGACACTCTCATGTTAAGAGGGCTGCTGATGGGGACACACTGTGATCTGATGTAAGGAGGTGCTGATGGGGGACACTCTGATGTAAGGAGGTGCTGATAGGGGACACTCTGATGTAAGGAGGTGCTGATGGGGGACACACTCTGATGTAAGGAGGTGCTGATGGGGGACACTCTGATGTAAGGAGGTGCTGATGGGGGACACTCTGATGTAAGGAGGTGCTGATGGCGGACACTCTGATGTAAGGAGGTGCTGATGGCGGACACTCTGATGTAAGGAGGTGCTGATGGGGGACACACTCTGATGTAAGGAGGTGCTGATGGGGGACACTCTGATGTAAGGAGGTGCTGATGGGGGACACTCTGATGTAAGGAGGTGCTGATGGGGGACACTCTGATGTAAGGAGGTGCTCATGGGGGACACACTCTGATGTAAGGAGGTGCTCATGGGGGACACACTCTGATGTAAGGAGGTGCTGATGGGGGACACTCTGATGTAAGGAGGTGCTGATGGGGGACACTCTGATGTAAGGAGGTGCTGATGGGGGACACTCTGATGTAAGGAGGTGCTCATGGGGGACACTCTGATGTAAGGAGGTGCTGATGGGGGACACTCTGATGTAAGGAGGTGCTGATGGCGGACACTCTGATGTAAGGAGGTGCTGATGGCGGACACTCTGATGTAAGGAGGTGCTGATGGGGGACACACTCTGATGTAAGGAGGTGCTGATGGGGGACACTCTGATGTAAGGAGGTGCTGATGAGGGACACTCTGATGTAAGGAGGTGCTGATGGGGGACACACTCTGATGTAAGTAGGTGCTGATGGGGGACACTCTGATGTAAGGAGGTGCTGATGGGGGACACTCTGATGTAAGGAGGTGCTGATGGCGGACACTCTGATGTAAGGAGGGGGACACTCTGATGGGGGACACTCTGATGTAAGGAGGTGCTGATGGGGGACACTCTGATGTAAGGAGGTGCTGATGGGGGACACTCTGATGTAAGGAGGTGCTGATGGGGGACACTCTGATGTAAGGAGGTGCTGATGGGGGACACTCTGATGTAAGGAGGTGCTGATGGGGGACACTCTGATGTAAGGAGGTGCTGATGGGGACACTCTGATGTAAGGAGGTGCTGATGGCGGACACTCTGATGTAAGGAGGTGCTGATGGGGGACACTCTGATGTAAGGAGGTGCTGATGGGGGACACTCTGATGTAAGGAGGTGCTGATGGGGGACACTCTGATGTAAGGAGGTGCTGATGGGGGACACTCTGATGTAAGGAGGTGCTGATGGGGGACACTCTGATGTAAGGAGGTGCTGATGGCGGACACTCTGATGTAAGGAGACACTCTGATGTAAGGAGGTGCTGATGGGGGACACTCTGATGTAAGGAGGTGCTGATGGGGGACACTCTGATGTATGGAGGTGCTGATGGGGGAGACTCTGATGTAAGGACGGTTACTGTTCTATGGTTAGTATGTTATTATAATTTTTATAATTTATTTTATGTACATTTTGTACAACATTTTGTTCAATAGCCTTTTGCACATTTTATTTATGTTCAGTAGCTCTTTCTACGGTAGCTCTTTTTCAGGGTATTTTCTAAGGGTATTTTCATGTTCAGTATTGGGGGGGGGGGGGCACCGGCGCCTAATAGAGTACCGGCACCTCTTTTGGCCCACTTAAAGCACTGACTAGTTGTATATAGACTGCACCATCACTTTAGGTGGTATTGGATGTTCCACTTAGTAAAACCAATAAGTGAAAAAATGCCAGGTCTGTCAGTTATGGGTATTCAGCACTGAAATTGTAGCAATCTATGGTTAGTTGGGGCAAGATAAGCTATTTCATCACTTAATTAATCCTAATATATCCTAATATATCCTTTGTTGGCTTATGCCACCTTTTGGATCTTCCTTCTCCATTACCATTTTGGTGGAGACATGAGCATGACTTGAACTAACACCTTGTTTCTTATGCCGCGTACACACGATCATTTTTCGGGTTGTAAAAAAACAACGCTTTTCAGGCTCTAGAATTTTTAATTTTTTTTCAACCCGATCAATAAAACGGCCATGCCTACACGCGATCGTGAAAATGCTCTAGCAAAGCGCGGTGACGTACAACACGTACAACGGCACTATAAAGGGGAAGTTCCATGTGGTTGGCGCCACCCTTTCGGCTGCTTTAGCTGATTTTGTGTTAGTAAAAGATGATTTGCACTTTTCTGTCTGTTACAACGTGATGAATGTGCTTACTCCATTACGAACAGTAGTTTTACCAGAACGAGCGCTCCCATCTAATAACTTGCTTCTGAGCATGCGCGGATTTTTTCACGTCGTTAAAGCCCACACACAACCATTTTTTACAACCTTAAAAACTACAACGTTAACTACTTGCCGACCAGCCGCTGCAGTTCTATGGCGGCAGGTGGGCTCCCCTGCACGAGAGCCCGTAGCTCTATGTCGGCTCTCGAAGCGGCCACTAGGGGGCGCGTGCTCGCCCCCAACTCCCGTGCTCCCTGGCACACGCGATCGCTCATTACAGAGCGAGGACCGGGAGCTGTGTGTGTAAACACACAGCTCCCTATCCTATCAGAGAGAGAAATGCTGATCTTCTGTTCATACAATGTATGAACAGAAGTTCAGTCATTTCCCTCAGTCAGTCCACCCCCCCATACAGTTAGAACACACCCAGGTTACACATTTAACCCCTTCCCCGCCCCCTAGTGTTAACCCCTTCACTGCCAGTGGCATTTTTAAAGTAATCAATGCATTTTTATAGCACTGATCGCTATAAAAATGCCAATGGTCCCAAAAATGTGTCAAAAGTGTCCGAAGTGTCCGCCATAATGTCGCAGTACCGAAAAAAATTTGCTTATCGCCACCATTACTAGTAAAAAAAAAATACTAATAAAAATGCCATAAAACTACCCCCTATTTTGTAGACGCTATAACTTTTGCGCAAACCAATCAAATAATAAACGCTTATTGCGATTTTTTTTTCAAAAAATATGTAGAAGAATATGTATTGGCCTAAATTGAGGAAAAAATAATGTTTTTTTATATATTTTTGGGGTATATTTATTATAGCAAAAAGAAAAAAATATTATTTTTCAAAATTGTCACTATATTTTTGTTTATAGCGCAAAAACTAAAAACCGCAGAGGTGATCAAATACCACCAAAAGAAAGCTCTATTTGTGGAAAAAAAATTATGTCAATTTTGTTTGGGAGCAATGTCGCACGACCGCACAATTGTCAGTTAAAGCGACGCAGTGCCGAATCGCAAAAAGTGCTCTGGTCTTTGACCAGCAATATGGTCCGGGGGTTAAGCGGTTAAAAACGTTGTTAAAAAATAGAGCGTGTTCAAAATATTTTTTGCCCGTTTTTCAGAACCCGAAAAATGCTCTGAAGCCCACACAGGATCGTTTTTAATGACATTAAAAAGAAACTTCATTTTTTACAACCCGAAAAATTATCGTGTGAACGCAGCATTAGAGCTCTTATTTTGCACAGTAGATATTTTTTTAGTGGTCATCTGATGGTTCATCACTATCTGTAAAACAAAATTTGTAACAGTAAAAGGTTTATACAGCTGCTTCATGAAAGGGCTCCATGAAAGCACACAAACGGTATGATGATATATAGTAGCCAAGTCAAAGGTTACCACTCTTGAACAGTATAATGTGTTGTTTTAACCTTTCCCTTGCCTGCAGTAATTATCATGCTGATTTCTGTTTCAGAGTCCCGATATCTAGTAACTGTTCCACATCTTTAATCTCAAAGATTACATTTTTTATTTAAAGAAAAAAATATTTAACCACTTGCCGCCCACCCACAGTCCAATGGGTGAACGTCATATGACAGAACACCAGAATGACCATGCTCATGCCGTGGCCATGCTGTGTTGCTAGAACACGACGCAATTCCAAACTCTGTAAAGAGCCGCTCTTAAACCATGTGACCAGCTGTGTCCAATCACACCTGGTCACATGTAAATACAGGAGTGCCAGTAATCGGCTCTTCTCGCCTCCAATGACAGAGTGTATGGCAAGGAGTGGCGATCAGCGGCATCTCCTTGCAGGGGAGAACAGTGCAGGTAATGCAATACTTGATTACAGTAAAGCGCCAGAAGTGTCACCAATCAATGCCCATGAAAGCCACCAATTAATGCCCATGAGTGCCACCAATCAGTGCCCATGAATGCCATCAGTGACACAAATCAGTGCCCATCAGTGACACAAATCAATGCCCGCTATTGGTGCCAGTCAGTGCTGCCTTTTATTGCTCACCAGTGCCTGCTCATTAGTGCTGCCCATTAATGCTCATCAGTGCTGCACATCAGTGCTGCCTAACAGTGCCCATCAGTGCCGTCTATCAGTGCAGCATATCAGTGCTGTCTAACAGTGCCCATCAATGTGGCATAATAGTGCCTCCTCATCAGTGCTCCTAAGTGCCGCTTCATCAGTACCCATAAATGCCACTTCGTCAGTGCAGCCTATCAGTGCCCATCAGTTCCGCCTCATCAGTGAAAGAGAAAAATTAATTTTTCCAAATTTACTGGGAGAAATTAAGAAACAAATGGGTTATTCCAGAATTTTCTGTCTTTTTTGGAAAAACAAAACAGTAGTGATTAACGGCCACCAAAAGAAAACTCTATTTGTGTGAAGAAAATTAATAAAAATGTATTTGGGTACAGTGTTGTATGACCGTGCAATTGTCATTGAAAGCTGAAAAATGGCCTAGGCAGGAAGGGGGGTGAATGTGCCTGATATTGAGGTGGTTAAGAAGACTTAAAATGCTGTTTTGCAGATTTCCAGACAGGATTGTGATATAATATTATGTTTGACAGACTCCCTTGTTATAGGCAGGTAGCTTGATATAACCTGTGCCTGCAACATTATGCTTGCCATGCACAAACAAATTTTTCCTTCGAAAATTTTAATTTTTAAGAACGTTTGGTCGATCTTCTTTGTGTTAGTGGGGTCAAATCGATGCTTGTTTTCGCCCACAGGGACGAGAAATCTCAAAGGAGCAAAATAGAAAGCTTTTCTCAATCAAACACATTTTTGGACACTGTATGTGGTTTTCGTTCAGAAATGAAATTTATTTTAAAATTGAATGTTAAAAGCAAGAAAGATTTTCGAACAACATTCGTTCATTCATCGAATGTACAAAGAAATTTTGAGCAAATATTTGTGTCCAAAAATCGATACATGTATGGCCAGCATAAGACATTTAGTAGCAACAGCATGCTTTCTTACAATCTGTCAAGATGGGGTTACTTTTTTATTTAGCACTTTATATAGTACAAAAACAACAGATAACTCTAGTATAAGGGGTTAACCAAGTTTCACAGCCAACGGACTCTTGACAGATATAAAGCATTTAGACGGCTGCGCTGCCACCGATTGCTTCCACACACCCCTGGTAACAGCCCCAGCCCAGGACTACATGTCCCATGAGACATTAGAAAAAGGAAACCGCCGCTCCAGATGAGTGCACTTCAGTGGTGGATGTATGGCTCAAAACCCGAATGGGTGCAGGCAATGCACGGAGTATAAATGAAAGAAGAAAAATTATGGACAGCCGCACTCCAGTAAGATGTAAAAGTAAAAAGTTGTGCCTTTTATTCTAGTAAATAAAAACACTACAAAAGGCAAAAAAACAGCAAACAGTGGGGTAATAGAGCTGACGCGTTTCACATTGATGGACAATGCTTAGTCATACCTAAAAACAATAATTAAAGCAATCTTATTTATAAGAAAAGTCCCAAAAACATCATATAATCAATCCCATCCGTGATTGGTCCTGGCTAATACCGATGATCGCAAACATCTGTGAATAGACACAGCAAGAAACGGCAACACCCACGGAGGCCAGGTGAGGAGGTAATGTAACGGTCAGCTGATAGAGGACAATTAACAAAAGTCAATTAACAGCAATCATGACATCTGCCTGTGAAAGGAATATAGAATAAATGTAAACTAAAGTGACATAAAACCACCTAACTAATGCAGTCCATCTCAAAAAGCCCCAATATTGATCTTATGCATAAAGTACGTGAATGTAATATGATGATCACTAATAGGTCACCCATATGCAGATATATAGAATGGGTGACCTATTAGTGATCATCATATTACATTCACATACGTAGACAACTATTTTCATAATCAATTATATACGATTATGTAGATTAGTTGTTTCAGCGCTACTTTGAACTCTGTTTCCTACTACTGACCTCTGAACCATGCGTTATTTGCCACTGAACTCTTCAAACCTTTCATCCTTTTTTAACGGGATCTTGCTAGGTTATCTGCACACTGGTAAGCCTCGTACTCACGCTCGGTTTTCTCGGCAAGAACCAGCAAGAAAACTGCTGGCAGAGCTTTCTTGCCAAGTAAAGCGTGTGTACAAGGCTTTTAGGTTTCTCGTCTGGAAATCTGCCAAGAATCTCGACGAGAATAATAAAGATCCTGCTGTCTATTTTCTCGCCGAGATTCTTGTCGGTAAGTTTCCAGAGCGTTTGAATACTTACCTCATGCTTGAAATGACTTTGACGCATGCGCGGTAGCTTCCAAGGCATAGGTAGGGTGAAGCAAGATGGCGGCGATGGCATCGAATGTGACAAGCGCATGCTCGTTGTACGGTTCTTTAGAAAGGAGAGTCTGTACACTCGGGCTGCAAGAGATTCTTGCCAAGAATCTTGTCAGGAAAAACAATGTTTTTTCCTGACGAGATTCTGGCCCGTGTGTACGAGGCTGTAATCTTTGAGCTCTTCCATGTTCAGGTGGATCTCTGCATCTCCAATGTTGCCTGTCTCTGCTCTACAATGCATTATTTGGGATACTGTGTCTGATAACACAAACCACCTTATTGGCTGAGGTTAACATACTGAATACGAACCACTAATAATGGCACTAATAGTTTTTCGAATCGTTGTGAATCTTCATCAGTTCAGTTCCAATTTCATTGGGTAAATAATATTTCCTAAACAATGAAATCTTTTACACCTACGTTTTCAACATGCACCTATCCATGAGCAAGACGATATTTGCATTTTTTTGGGGGGGAAAACTGGCAAGTATTTTTTCTCAGCTGGTTCTTTCCTTGAACTACTTAAGGACCGGAAGAATTTCCCCTTAATGACCAGGCCATTTTTTGCCATACGGCACTGCGTCGTTTTAATTGACAATGCCGTGGTCATGCGACACTGTACCCAAACAAAATTTACGTCCTTTTTCTCCCCACAAATAGAGCTTCTTTTGGTGGTATTTGATTACCTCAGCGTTTTTTATTTGTTGCGCTATTGACAAAAAAAAGAGTGACAATTTTGAAGAAGATATAAATATTTTATACTTTTGGCTATAATAAATACAGTATCCCCCAAAAAAATGTAATTAAAATAAATTTCTTCATCAGTATATATATTCTTCTACATATTTCTGTTTTTTTTTTTTCACAAAAAGCATATATTGATTCGTTTGCACATAAGTTAAAGTGTCTAAAAAACAGGGAATAGATTTATGGCATTTTTATTATTTATTTTATTTTTACTAGTAATGGCGGCGATCTGCAATTTTTTGTGGGACTGCGACATTGCGGCGGACAGTTCGGACACTTTTGATACATTTTTGGGACCATTGACATTTATACAATGATCAGGGCTATAAAAAAGCACTGATTACTGTGTAAATGTCACTGGTAGGGAAAGGGTTCACACTAGGGGGTGATAAAGGGGTTAAATGTGTCCCCTCCTGTGTGTTTCTAACTGTATGGGGAATTGGGGAAAGGACTGACTAGAGGAGGAGACATATCGCTGTTCCTACTTAGTAGAAACAGACGATCTGTCTCTCCTCTCCTTACAAGGGGATCTGTGTGTTAACACACACACAACCTTGTTATGGCTCTCGTGCCTGCGATTCCGCATTGCCTGCAGACATCACGGCTGCCACCCATGTGCATTGTGCAGCCCCCAACCCCCCCCCCCCCTGTGCAGCGAGCGTGCGCCTGCTAGAGCTGTTGAAAGGGCTGACATACAGCTATGGCGATTCACGGGAACGTGCCGACCTGCCGCAGTATAATGAAGGCCACTGGTCGGCAAGTGGTTAAAGAATGCACAATAGGTATTAGGTCACAATAGTTATTTTTTTTCAATGTAAGATCGTCAAAATAAAGAAATATCACCAACAAAAATCACATCACAAAAGAGTTTGATGTCTAGTTAGATTAAATATCGGCATATTTCCAAAGACCTTGTTACATACTGTATTGTATCATAAGTATTGTATATTGAATGTTGATAAAACATTTTTTTAAGTACTTTTGGATTAAAACAGCTACAAAGGACATTTTACACGAAGTAAGAGTGAGTGAGAAATTTATTTTATGGCACTCTGTTCAAATCAGTGTAAAATTCATCTAAAAAAATTATTATATATTATCTTCACTAAGAAACAGCACCAAGGATTAAATTTTTTTTTTTTTTTTCTTAGACATGGATGAATAAAAGATTTTCTGAATAATAATTATTACCATACTTTTTTCCACAACATGTGACAGAGTAAATTATATTGACTGACAATTAAGCTGTGTAATCTTCTCAAATATAGGAAAGGCCCATCATTTAACATTAGTTAACACGTGCAGATTACTTGGGCCCCAGGGTCCTGCATTAACAGTAATCTTGTATGCTTTACATGATGAAGTATGCTGGCATATAAAAGCAAATACAATTATTTGAAAGACAATCTGCACCATATTACACTATCAATTAACAGTTGTCTATTTAGCAAGTTCTGTATTGACCCATGTAGCTTTTATTTTCTATGTACTGTATATTCTCAAAAAATTTACTTGATTTGTATCAGTAGTACTGTACTCTCACACAGATCAATGTGTTTTCCTAATTCAAAGGAAGAATTCCAGTTGATATCATGGAAATCAAATGAAACTGCAAGGAAATATGAAATGCATTATACATCAAACATTCTATTGTTATTTGCAATTTGATGTTAACCTTTGTTACAGAGCTAGAGACATACAATTCTCTCTTTAAAAGGTGGTTGTAAAGGGTCAAGGTATTTTACCGTAATGCATTATTTGAAATAAAGGGGTTGTAAAGGATTTTTTTCCCCCTAAATAGCTTCCTTTACCTTAGTGCAGTCCTCCTTCACTTACCTCATCTTTCGATTTTGCTTTTAAATGTCCTTATTTCTTCTGAGAAATCCTCACATCCTGTTCTTCTGTCTGTAACTACACACCGTAGTGGAGAAAGCCTCTTGAAGGGGGAGGGGGTGAGCAGGAGGGTCAGGACACCCTCTACTTTGCATATAGAGAAAGGAGCTGTGTGTTAGTGGGCGTCCTGACACTCCTGCTTGCCCCCTCCCCCCTCAAGAGCCCCCTATGGACGGGCTGCCACTGCTTAAGTAGTAAGCTATTAACATGCAGGAAAAAATCATAAGGGGGCTGATTTACTAAAGGGTTAAATGCTGTTCACTTAGCAAAGTAAATATTCACTGAACTTAGTAAATAGTTGAAGCTACATCCACTTTAACCACTTAAGACCCGGACCAATACGCTGGCAAATGACCCAAGGGTTTTTTGCGATTCGGCACTGCGTTGCTTTAACAGACAATTGTGCGGTCGTGCGACGTGGCTCCCAAACAAAATTTGCGTCCTTTTTTTCCCACAAATAGAGCTTTCTTTTGGTGGTATTTGATCACCTCTGCGGTTTTTATTTTTTGCACTATAAACAAAAAAAGAGGGACAATTTAAAAAAAAATGCAATATTTTTTACTTTTTGCTATAATAAATATCCCCCAAAAATATATAAAAAAACATTTTTTTTCCTCAGTTTAGGCCGATACGTATTCTTCTACATATTTTTGGTAAAAAAAATCGCAATAAGCGTTTATCGGTTGGTTTTCGCAAAATTTATAGCGTTTACAAAATAAGGGATAGTTTTATTGCATTTTTATGAATTATTATTTTTTTTACTACTAATAGCGGCGATCAGCGATTTTTTTCGTGACTGCGACAATATGGCGGACACTTCGGACAATTTTTACACATTTTTGGGACAATTGTCATTTTCACAGCAAAAAATGCATTTAAATTGCATTGTTTACTGTGGAAATGACAGTTGCAGTTTGGGAGTTAACCACAGGTGGCGCTGTAGGGAATGTGTACCTAATGTGTGTGTTTACTACTGTAGGGGGGTGTGGCTGTAGGTGTGACGTCATCGATCGCGTCCCCCTATTACAGGGATGACGCGATCGATGCTCCGGCCACAGAGAAGCACGGGGAAGCCGTGTGTACACACGGCTCTCCCCGTTCTTCCGCTCCAGGGACGGATCGCCGCACTGCAGCGGCGATCGGGTCCGCGAATCCCGCGGTCCCGGTCCTGGAGCTTCGGACCGGGTCGCGGGCGCGCGCCGGCGGGCGCGCGCCCGCGACCCATGGCTGGGTACTAAAACCAACGTATATATACGTTGATGTGCCCAGCCGTGCCATTCTGCCGACGTAAATCTGCAGGAGGCGGTCCTTAAGTGGTTAATCAACCAAGTCATAGAAAAAAACATAATTAAGTATTCAAAGTCAACATAGATTCACCTTTTTTTAATAACATCTATATTAAAAAGTGTAAAGCCTAACCCCAAGCTCTTGGAAGAGGAGTTAGTTACTGTGAGTCATACCATGAATACCCGTACACTGCAAGATTTGTTACTTTTATTTTTATTATAACGTTTTTAAAATATTATATATAAATTGTGATAGTGTGGTACCCCACCAGTGTATGAATACAAGATTCTCAACCAGGCAGTTTGAGGGGCTCCAGTGTATTTGCTTGTTTGGGAGGAAACTGGCTTTTCAGTTTTCTCATTATTCAGGTGTGTGTGGGCCTCATAGTAGAGTCAGGAACAGGGGTCTGTGCTCCACCCTCCTGAGAAGTCCAGGATTGCAAGGGAGAACCCAGAAAGTTCAGGTGTGCCCAGGAATAGCCAGAGAGTGCATGCTGCACTGTGAAAGCCAGAATGTGCATGGGAGCACAGTGGAAGTCAGAGACCCAAGTCTGATAAATAGAGCAGCGAGGGGCTGCTATCTAAATGGATGGTGTTGGCAAGGAAATAGTCTGTAGGAGACAGATGAGAGCCTGAAGTGGAAGGCCTGAGCAGCACTGCTGTATGTATAAGCCAGGAGGCTGAATTTATCATTATTTTGTATGGACGGTGAAACCCCCCTGCGAGGGAAAACCTTTGATTTTGTTTTGAACATTTCTTTAAAAAAGTGGACATACAAGCCCTAAAATTGAACTTCTGGCATGGATTGTTCTCGCTAGCGGGTGCTACACTGGAGCTAAACAACCCCAAATACCACAAAATCTACAGGTAAAGTGAAACAGTTTATAGGAACATGTGCACAAACACTGCCAGATCACGGGGAAGAAGCAGGAAAGCAATGATGGTGGCTTCCAGCTCGTGATTACTGTCATTTGACTTAGATCACCTGATAAATCAGTGGTGACTGAATATCAATTTGTCATGAAAAAATATGTCTTCCCTCTCTCTTTTTTTGCCAGGGTACAGCTAAAGATTAGAAAAGTAAACCTAAAATGATTCTGGTCAGCAATGCATTAAATTATTCATCAGATACTACTAATCGAATGCAAATAGCTGAAACTTATAGCAACCAATTCGATTTTATCTTCCACAGACATAGCTAGATGGAATCGTAACAGTTGCTATGGATTAAAACCTTATTCATATCATTATTGCTCTGTTGCCTTTCATAGAATTCTACACGGAAATGATACACATTTTCCACGCCATTGGTGGTATTCGTAATCTTTATTTTCCTCAATCAAGGTTCCTTCAAAAATCTACCGAGAATATTGATTGAGAATATTGATTGATATTTCACTTTGCTCACTGCAGAGCTGTATCCTGGCCTAGGCCAACAAGGCCCAGGCCTAGGGTAGCACATTGCAGGGGGGCAGCACAAAAAGAGTCCCCGCCGGCTTGCACTACACTGGAAAATTTGTCGCGCTGCTTCTGGTTTGCGGGCAGCCGGCATTCCGCAACTGTGGGGGGCGGGCGCTTTCAATTTTGACTGTTTTATCATCCTGGACCACAAACCTTCCTCACTGTGCTATATGTTTCTGCTGCACCATCTACTTAAACTAGAACTATAGGCAACACTTTTTTTTTTTTTTCATTTTGGGTAGAGTAAGGGAGGGTTATAGCCCCTGTCAGTTTATTTTTTACCATCCCCCCCCCCCAGGCCCTCAGGACTAGTGTCCTCACTCGAAAATTTCAGGGCGGGGCTTAAACAACACAGGGTGTGGCTGTGACAGGAAGGGGTGGGTCATATTTAAATTAGGGGGTGCACGAGTTTAGTCAGGCCTAGGGCAGCACAAAGCCTAAATACACCACTGGCTCACTGTGTTTAGTAAGCAGCAGGGCAGCCCCTTGACATGGCACTCAGAAGTAAGTAGAGAATGCTGTAGTAATAGTGCCTACTATAGTGAATCCCAGTTTTCAGGTATGGTATATGCATAGTTACAATATACCAAGCTGGACCAATATAACCATGTGAAAATATACATACCCGGAATTTATCTTTAAAAACTTTACAGGATTTTATTTGATATGTGCAACCCTGTTGCAGAGATTTGCCCTAAAGTTCCAAAGACCTCTGCTACCCATTCAAAGTACAGATTCACTTTTGGCTTCATGTACATTGCTGCTGGTAAATGGACATTTAGGAGCGGTTGGGTGTTTTTTTCAGCTGCCCCTGAACTCTCCTCTGTTATCTTATCAGTACATGTACACAGGGTCGTTTAGAGTAATTTCTAGGCAGTTGAGTTTAGAGGGTTTTTTTGGAACTCAAACCAATAGGTTCAGAAGTTGAGGTTTAGAGGCATTTCAAGGGCCAAGGGCTTCTAGACGTGGTGAAATGCTGTAACTCGTGTTTAGCCTTGTTTCGTTTACAGGCGTTTTTCATTTTTGGCTATTTGAAAAAAAAAAAAAAAACGCTTCTAAACACAAACACGACAAAACACAGCAAAACAAATGTTTTAAACGTGGGTTACTATCTGTCAAGTTAAATCGTTTTGGAGAGATTGTAAAAAAATGGGAAAAAATAATGGTTTGGACAGTGTTATCATTTGTTTATAGTTATACAAAATAGGGGACAGAATTATGATTTTTTTTTACTATTTTTTTTTTACTAGTAATGGCGGCGATCTGCGATTTTTTATTGGGACTGCGACATTACGGCGGACACATCGGACACTTTTAACAAATTTTTGGGACCATTCACATTTATACAGCGACCAGTGCTATAAATATGCACTAATTACTGTGTAAATGTGACTGGCATTGAAGGAGTTAACACTAGGGGGTGAGGAAGGGTTTAAATGTATTCCCTGGGTGTGTTCTAACTGTGTGGGGGGAGGGGACTGACTGGGGGAGGTGACCGATGCTGCGTCCCTATGTACAAGGGAAACAGCATCTGTCTCCTCTCCCTGACAGGACGTGGAGCTCTGTGTTTACACACAGAGCTCCACGCCCCTGCTCTGTCACCGCCGATCGCGTGTACCTGACGGACACCGCGGCCGCCGGGTACACTCATCGAATCTTCAGCGATGCGACAGCACTGTTTTTCCCCGCTGCGCGCCACCCAGTGCCGCGCGCGGGGAATTACAATAACATGACGTCCAAAGACGTGATCCCGGCACTTCAGGTCTGCGCTGTTGACATATTTTGTCTATAGCGCGGATCTGAAGTGGTTAAAGGGAATAGGAGAAGATTGTATTTGACTAAAATAAAATGAGAAGAGAAGGGAAGGGCAGATATATGTGCATGATGAAAAAAATAGTTTTGTTTAGATTCGTTAATCTATTTATTTTGTTTTGCGAAATTCGGTTGATTTGTTGATTATGTTTTAGGAATTTGTTTCCTTTATTATTTCAAATTTTCTTTGATTTTCCCCCCCAAAATTATTTTTCGATATGAGACGCTCGACCTGAAAAATTTTGAATTGCCCGAATTGAAAAATGTCAAACTTTTTGATTCAAATGCAGCTGCCGAAATGGTTTCCTACATAAATAACATTTACAATTGAGGCAAAAGAAAGTTCTATATTACTTTCTTCAGATATTATTCTTGTTTCTCACAGTCTAAAGCCTTGTATGATTGTTGGCCAACCGAGCATGTGATTTTTGTCAAAAGAGAGTGTGCCAGGATCTTGTCTAGCATACTAACGGTACACAATTGTCATGCCACAAACACAACATAGTGACGTACTACGAGGAATTTCAGCTCTGGAGAACCACGTATTGGGCCCATTCTGCTAATTTCGTGTTTTGTGAGCATTGATTCTGAGCATGCGTGTTTTTACTTTCAACTTTTGTGTACTGACCATACGAAAATCAGACGCGGAGCCGTTGTCCGGCGAAAATTTACTAGCCTTTCATCCATTTGTTGGCCGAAAATTGGAAAACAATTGTCTAAAAGAGCATACTAACGGTAAAAATTTAGGAAAACAGTCTGTCAACAGACAATCCCCTTCCAGCAATCGAAACGTGCGTACGAGGCTTTAGAGGCTATTCAGGTGCTTTTTGAAAAATCTAAAAAGACTTTAATGTGTTTTGCAATGAGGAGAGGCTTCCATCTTCATCTAGGCACTCTGTCATAATAAAGGCCACATCAGTGGAGGCCTGCAGTGATGGTTGTTGTTCTCGAAAATTGTCCCATCTCCGCACAGGATTTCTGGAGTCACATTTTGTTGTTATTTATACACATTGATCCTGTTTGTATTAATAATACGTTTATTCAAAATACGTCAAGTGTTGTAATTAATAAAAGTAATAACTTGTTTTCAACATTTTACTATGTACATTACTGTGTAGAAGTTTTAGCTAAGAAAAAATTATGTCAAGTACAAATGATTTGAAATATATATAATACTGGTTTGTTTTTTATCAATTTTACACATGCAAATTGAACAAACAAAAGAAAAATCTTCACCAAATGAAAATCTTTAAATCACATCTAGCTTAAAGGGTCACTAAAGGAAAAATTTTGTTTAGCTAAATAGCTTCCTTTACCTTACTGCAGTCCTGGTTTCATGTCCTCATTGTTTGTTTTTGCTTTGAAGCTGCTGTAATTCCCCTCTGTTCTGGACACTTCCTGGTTGTCTGTTTCCTTATAACCACAGTACTGGGAGCTTTCTCGCTGTGATGGTCACTAATGAAGGAGGTGTGATTACTGTGTGTCTAAAACCCCTCAGCACCAATCCAGTTTCGTTTTACAAACCATCACTGCCTTCTATTGGCTCTCTGGCTCTGTACATTAGAGAGACGGGAAACAACAGCAAAAACGAAACTAGAACTGTAGGTACATTATATGATTGATTTTTATCTATTTTTAATCATTTTTAAAAGGAATCAGTTAAAGGATCACCAAAGGAAAATGTTTTTGCTAAAATGCCCTGCTGTATCCTATATAGTCACAATAGTTGATTTATTTTTAAATATTTTTAAAAATATTAAAAAGCGATTAAATCCCTTCATATCACTTACCTGCTTCTATCTACTTTCGTTTCTGCATTTCACTTCCTGATTCTCGCTGCTCGATCATGAGAGCGACGTCGCCGTCATGCTGGGAACTACATTTCCCAGTATCCTTTGCGCATCTCGCATGCGCAGTTAAAAGAAACCGGGACGCGCTCTTTACTAAAATTTGAATTATTTGCCCACTATACCTCCCACTATACCGCACAACGATGAATATTCAAGCTATTCAACCCACCCACCCACACAGCAAGCCAGACACAGCACAAGACAGCGATGTACAGAAAGAAAAGGGGTGGGGTCCAGGCGGGGCAGTGCAGGGAAAGAAACAAAAGTGATTCAAAAGGGAGGAGGTACTCTGCTCTTTTAGACACACACTGATCACACCCCCTTGAAGTCTCTAGTTCATGATCGGATGCACTGCTGTAGTTCTCAGGACGGGGACGAGCACGTCTGGACCACAGTGATAAGCTGGCATGATTTTTTTAATAAGGAGCCAGACAAGCAGGAAATGTGGAGTTCAGCAAGGGATTACAGCAACTTCTAAGCAAAAAACGGACATGGAGGACATGAAAGCAGGACTGCTATAAGGTAAAGCAAGCTATTTAGCATTAAAATGTTTTTCCTTTAGTGACCCTTTAAAAAAACAGCATTTATTCAAATTGGTACACTAATAAGACACACGCTTATGTTTGTTTGGATAATGACTGGCTGGGGATTTGGGTTGGTGTGGTTGTGGATGGGAGATGTGTGTGGGGGTCAGAGAGTGGTGACATCTAGTTCTGATAAGTGCAATTGATGTGTGTTGTGTGTATGTGGTGTATCACTCTTCTCGGGGGAGTGTGTGTTACTATTGATGTATGTGGGGTGGAAGTAGGTGGGTGGATTAGATAGACTGCCTCTTCTTCCTGTGCTGATGCTGGTGGGTTTTCATGATGTAGGTCCTATTTTGGGTTAAGGAGAACTGGACGTTACTGGCTGTTAATCCATTTAAGCTATGTTAGTCTGACATACTTTTGTGAATGTTATCATAGACATTTTGGATCTGTTGTAGACGGATATCCCACATTTTAATATTTCAGACACATAAATGATGTCTGCCTGAATCCACCTAAAGTATGATCCAATGACTGGTAGACTAATTGTCAAGTACTGACACTATAGACTACATGGTCGGGTGGTGGCTCAGTTTCTTCTTCATCCTTGAGGTTACATACAGCTAGAATTTGATGAAATTGGTGAGCACAATATTAATTTGATGTTTCCATTTGGTGTGATTTTTGCTGATGAAGCTATTTGTAGATTTTTGTGAATTAATGATGTCTTTTTAATCACTTCAGCCCTGGAAGATTTGGCTGCTCAATGACCAGGCCATTTTTTGCGATACGGCACTGTGTCGCTTTAACTGACAATTACGTGCTCGTGCGAAGTTGTACACAAACAAAATTGATGTCCTTTTTTTCCTACAAATAGACCTTTCTTTTGGTGGAATTTGGTAACCCCTACAGTTTTTATTTTTTGCGCTATAAACAAAAAAAGAGTGACAATTTTGAAAAAAATATGATATTTTGTACTTTTTGCTATAATAAATATCTCCAATTTTATTTTTATTTTTTAAAAAGGCAAATTTTTTCCTTGCAAAATAAATTAGTTAAGGCTGATTTATATTCCTCTACATATCTTTAGTAATACAAATCGCAATAAGCATATATTGATTGGTTTGCGCAAAAACTATACCGTCTACAAAATAGGGGATAGATTTATGGCATTTTTATTATTATTATTTATTTGCTAGTAATGGCGGCGATCTGTGATTTTTTTTTCAGGACTGCGACATTATGGTGGACAGATCGGATATTTTGGACACATTTTTGAGACTATTGCCATTTTTCAGGTGATCAAGGGGTTAACTGTGTTCCCTAGTGTGTGTTCTAACTGTAGAGGGATGGGAGTGACTGGAGGAAATGAGAGATCGCTGTTCCTAGCTTGTAGAAACTCACAATCTCTCTCTCTTCACAGAACTGGGATATGTGTGTTTACACACACAAGTCACTGTTCTGGCTCTCGTGCTTGCGAACGCACATGGCTAGTGGTCATCGCGACTACCGGTCACGTGCATCGGCACACCCGCAGTGCAGTAGGTGTGTGTGCGTGCCCGCTATCCTGCTTAAAGGAGCCAATGTACAGCTACGGCAACTCGTGGGATCGTGCCGACCTGCGGCAGTATAATGAACAGGGGCATGTCGGCAAGTGGTTAAATCTGATTAAAAATTTAGATGCATATTGAGTTTCCCTGAAGAAGCGGAGATATAGCTCTGCCAAACACATTGGATTACTCTATGCCCAAGATTTTCTACAGGCTTATACTGGGAACAAGTATTATTACTGCCATTGCGCCATATGTTATACACACATCCACTTGTTTTTATGATGTTTTTATTGATGTTTGTACAATAAAAATTATATTTAAAAAAAAATTGTTTCTGTGCTCACCTCAAGTCCTACTCACTGTATTGGAGGGAGTTACTCCTCCTATTTTTTGGTTTTCACTATACATATTAGGATATGGATATGATTTTTGTCCCTAGAATTGGTAAAAACTTTAATTGTAATAAGACACAAAGGGGTCAATTCACAAAGAGAAACGTTATTGGTTTTCTTCAGTTGTTAAATTACCGCCCCTTATTTAACGCTAGCAAACATGTTATTCACGAAAGCTATAATCGTTATTCAACATAGTCGTTATGGTTTTCAACTGACTCTTTATCCAATTGTTATGCTAACTACTCAAGAGTTATTTTATCGTCCCAAATCGTAATAATAACGTCTAAGATCGTTAAATAATGCTGGAGAGATGCATTCTGGGAGCAGAAGGGTAGGAGAACAGCTGCATGTGGAAAAGAGCAGATACAGAGAGAGAGAGAGAGAGAGACACACAAGCAATACACATGGAGATTGAGCATGTGATGTGCATAACTTCTAGTGTGTGTTTTTCTAAAGCCATGTGTATTTCCTCATACAGAGAATAAATCATGATAATTGGAATTTAGCTATCACCTGGGTTTCAGAAAAGTCATCCAAAATAGTATGTGAACGGAATACACGTTTATAAATCTGAACAACATTCTAACATGTTCTTCTTCGCCTCTGGATAATTTTAAGTTCAAATAGATCATGGTTCCATCTTGCCCAAAACTACTAAAAACTTCACTACACTACAAAAATTGCCAAAAGCTTCCTCTAACAACAAAATATCGCCTTGGAAATGTCATAACGACACCCTGTGGGAGGTGTTAATGTAACGATTGCTTAACGATCGATAACTGTCAAAAAAATCTTTGTAAATTGCACTTCTGTACATATTTAACGATTTGACTCGTTAAAATAACAATCGAATCGTTAAATAAGGATCCACATCTTAAAATATCGGTTCTGTGTAGTGAAACGTTATTTGATGATTTTTCAAAGCGTTAAATCGTTTAGTGAATTGAACTAGCTTCAATAACGTGCAAAATCGTTAAAATAAAGTCTTTGGCCCAGATTCACGTACATCGGCGCATTATCGGTCCGGCGTAGCGCACCGCCATTACGTTAGACTTGCGCCATCTAGCCGCGTAATCCCCCGATTCACGTAGCTTTTGCGCAGGAAATTGCGCAAGCGTAAGGTTTTTTCCAGAGGCGTAAGGAGGAGTAATACAAATTGGGAGGGACGTGGGCGTGTTACATTGAAATGAGCCGTGACTCCATGCAAATGAAGGGCCGGCCGGCTCGCGCATGCGCGCTTGAACGAGACCATGTCAGCTCCGCTGTGCGCAAGCTCACAACTCGGGAGCGGCGCAATCAGTGAAATTGGAAATGGACTAGGGCAACGTTGTGAACTACGCAGACAGCATAAATAGACACACACAAACGCACTTGCATTGCAAAAGTACATCCCTTTGTGTCCCTTCCCATTTAACCAAGTGCTTTTGTTCCTGTTGTTCGTTGCAGTGTGTCTTGTAGTTGTCAGATTAGTGTTCTGTGTGATCAAGTTCTTGTTGGTATATTTGTGAAAGTGTTTTTTGATAAGTGTTTGAGAGACTGTTTGTTTGATTGATCTATTTTTGTTCGTTTGTTTTCTTGCTTTATTTTTTATTTAATTTTTTTTTGTGACTGTTTCTTGCTGAGTGCTAGTGTGATTTGTGGGTGTTCGTTTTCTCTTTGTGTGTGTTCTTGCCTGATTGGTTGTGCTTGTATTTGTGACTGATTTTTGGTGACTGGTAGTGAGTTTGTTTGGAAGTATGACTGAGAGAAAAAGAAAGCTCAATTTTACTGTGGGGGGAAAAAAGAATTCTTGCCCGGGCCATTAGCGAGTATGGGCGTTTTCTCCACGGCCCGCAGAGTGCCACCACCACCCCGGCCAGGAGGAGGGAGATATTGGATAGGATCACGGAGCAGGTGAATTCATCGGGGGAGGGGGAGACACGGACCCGGTCTGGGATCGACAAAAAAATAAATGATCTCCGGCGTCTGGTGAAAAAAAAACTGGCCGCAATGCATGCCCATGCCAGGGGCACAGGAGGGGGCCCACCATGCCGTATTAGGCTTACAGCGACGGAGCATGTGGTGGCCCTGACCTTTCACCGGCATGAAGTGGAGGGCCTGCCAGGCTTTGACACAAGTCCGGTCCCCGCGGTGCCAGGTAAGGTTTTTTTTTCTATCAGGTGTGTAGCATGTGTGGGGGAGGGGGTGAAAGGGAATATGTGGCAAGTGTGTGGATCCTCCAACCTGTGAATGGTTTGTGTCATCCACAGATGTGCAGGAGGGTGCAGGGCCATCTGGCCTGACCGCTCCAACACCAGGACAGCAGCCTAATGAGGCCCCCCCAACAAGGCCGGAGTCCGCGGAGGAGGTTCGAGAGGAGGAGGACGATCATGAGGAGGAGGACGATCATGAGGAGGACGATCATGAGGAGGAGGAGTCAGGCACTGGACGAGTGGTTTGTGCGGACTCTTCCCCTCTGGCTGGCAGAAGCCTGCCCTCCCTAAGGGGGAGCCCCCCCCCTCCTCCCCCAACATGGCTCCCCTCACAAGGGCCTCCCCTTCTCCCCGCCCACAACCATCAGCTGGAGGCAGGATGTCATCCCAGAGCACCAGGGGGGCACCCAATCTCCTGCCCGCCAGTCTGCGAAGGGACCAGGCCCTCCAGACCCGCCATCTGGGACAGCTCTGCCAGACTTTTGGGCGGGTGGAGGAGAGCCTGTCCTCCATGAAGGATACGCTGGGTAACCTGGACTCCCACTCCCGGGCTTTCACAACCTGCCTAAATGAACTGCAGACTACAGCAGCAGGCGTTGGGCAGGATGTGAGGGCCCTTACCCAGGCTATCCAGGCCAACACGGCAACACTTGGTGCTTCCCTGGACAGAATTGCCGTGGCCTTGGAGGGCAGGTCGCCAGGTGGGCAGATATCAGGGGCTGCTCCTCCTTCCCCGGGTTTGCCCCTCCCCCATGAGTCTCCCCTGAGGGGCCGGGGCCGTGGCCGGGGGCGCCCCAGGCGTGGCTCACGCAGAGGGCACTAATTTTTTTTCCCCCTTTTTTTTTTTTGGCTGACATTTTTTGCATTTTTTTTTTTTTTTTGGCTGACATTTTTTGCATTTTTTTTTTTTTTTTGGCTGACATTTTTTGCATTTTTTTTTTTTTTTTTGCTGACATTTTTTTTAAATTTTGGGTTGTGCATGCTGTTTGAATGTGGGGTGACATTCCTGCTGGAAAAGGGGTGTCATCCTCAATTTTGATGGAGAAGGGTTCCCCAGGACCAGGGAGAAGTGATTCCCAGGTCCGTGTGAATGGTGTATGAATGTACAGTGACATAATTGGAGCCTTGGCGTGGCGTTGCTGCTCACAAGTCCTGCATGGTGGACTGGTGCCAATCCAATTTGATGAGGATGTGGGGTGTGTGTGCTAGGGACCATAGTGGTGTGCATGCATGCATTCTCATTGTGCCATGATTAATGTGTGTGTTTAACGTGCAAAGATGCCCAATATGAGCTGCCTCCTGACTGCTCTTCCCTCAGAAGACGGGGTATCCTCGGTTAGGGGTTGATTGTCTGGTTGGGGGGTCAGGTCATCACGTAGCTCAACCTGCAGGCCCTTCCTCACTGCGAGATTGTGCAGCATGCAACATGCAACGATGATATGGCACACGAAGTTTGGGGAATACAACAGTGTACCCCCAGACTTATCCAGGCATCGGAAACGTGACTTCAGGAGGCCAAAGGTGCGCTCCACCACTGCTCGGGTTTTGATGTGTGCTTGATTGTATCTTTCCTCCCCTGGGGTTTGGGGGTTCTGGATAGGAGTCATGAGATGGGGTCCCAGTGCATATGCAGAGTCACCTGGAAGGAAAAAGACAGGAGAATGTTAGTCATGCATGTGCCACTTGTGAGGTGTGCATCACGGGAGGGGATAGTCATGCCTGACTATCCCATGTCACTCACCAACCAGCCAGGTGTTCCCATACACGTTCTGATCGAATTCCATTCGGATGTGGCATTGATTGTAGATGTAGCTGTCATGGGTGGATCCGGGGTGTTTGGCACGGACGTGCCATATGAGGCCTTAGGCATCAACTATCACCTGTACGTTGATGGAATGCCAATGCTTCCGATTGCGGTACATGTGCTCTGTCTCATGGGGGGGCCGGAGTGCCACATGTGTGCAATCAATGGCCCCGATGGTGCGTGGGAATCTGGCAATTCTGTAGAAATCTGTCATTGCCTTCAGCCGCAGGTCCTCAGTGGTGGGTTTGATGATTAGGTTGGCCAAGCGTGTGAGGATTGCTGGGACAACCTGGTGCACACATCTGCACATGGTGGATTGTGACATCCCAGCCACCACTCCACTTGTACGCTGAAAAGAGCCACTGGCAAGGACATGGAGTGTTGCCAGGACCTTCACCAGTGGCTGCACTGCTTGTGAGCGTTGTGTTGGGCTAGTGATGTCCTCCTGCAGGGTTGTGGTTAATTCCAGGATGGCATGAGGGGGGAATCTGAAGATGCGATACACCTCAGAATCACTCATGCCAAAGAGGTCTATGCGTGTGCGGTATATCCTCTCCCGTGCCATCCTCCGTGCCATCCTCTGTGCCCTCCTCCTTCTTTGGTCATCTAAATTCACTAGTGCAGCTATGAGCGACGATGCCCCTGGCATGTTGGCAGTCAAATTGTAGTGCAACACATGTGTGTGGTCTGCTCCTCAGTAACGGTGTTGCTTTCTGTGAGATGTAGACGTTTTTTCAAAATTTAGACCAGCTTTTAGGTGCTCTAACTTTAGACAGGACATTTTGCTGTTGCGCACATCGCGTAGCCTGCGCAGCAACTGCGTTTTTTTGTGGATGCCCGCAACTCCCTCATTAGCATATTTGACTAGCAAATCAATGGTGTGTCTAGCGCATTTTTGCGCGGACGGATGCGTCTGTCTAACGAAATTACGCCGGACAAAAAAAGTAAATTTCTGGCGTAAATCGTTTTCTGAATCGCGCGCATCTAAACGCACGCGCACATTTAGACTTACGCACGCGCAACACCAGTTGCGCAGGCGTAATCGCTCTGTGAATCTGGGCCTTTGATTTCAGCAATTTGTTTACAATACCGAATTCCTTTTCAAATTTAAACCGAGTTTTGATTTAAAATTTGATTCGTATTTCGGAAATTCGGATAGATTCAATTTAGTTATTCAGAGAATTCGTCAAAATGAATTTGCACTGTAATTCGGAGATTCAGATACACCTGAAAAATGTTTTTATTCAGAACACAAAAAACGCACATGTCTAGAAGAGAAGAGAAAAAGAAAGGAAAGAGAGTCTTACAAAAGCTCTATCATTAGAGATAAAGAGGCCCCATTTACAGTAAATTAGAAGAATTCACAGAGGCACCTTAGATAGGGGTGTGTGCTTTTCACTTATATATGCAGCTGTATGTAACTGAGACCTCTGATTTCCAGTAAGGGTCCTATTTAGCCAGCTGTTGAAACTGTATCCTGGGAATATATTTGCACACTTGTAGTAAATTGGTCATACACTGATAAGCATCTAGCTACTTCTATTTTTTGCAGGGATTGGTATGGACTCTTAAGAGGCTCATAGCTGCCCTGAGCAAGTGCCGAACCCAACTTAGCATCAGAGAGAAATAAAGACACATTCTACAAATGAAATATACTTTTCAGTCCAAATAGAGAATTAAGCCCTAGGATGCATACCAGGAGCACTACCTGCTCTGATTTCAAGTTTATCATCTAGGTGTAATGCACCAGTCTACCCTACTCCTTTTAGGCTGCATTCACACCTGAGCATAGCATTTTTGATAGTTTTTTTTACGGCGTTTTGTCGCGTGTATTGACAAGTATTCGCAGGTTTGCATACAGTGTTGTCTAAGGTTTTTGAACTTCGTTGTTTTTTATTTTAGCCAATAGGAAAAATGATCATCTCTTTCATCATTTGTTGCTATGTTTGTAGATTTGTTTATCTTCTTCCTGGGTGAATATTCTATTTCACAGAACAGATTCAAGCGACAAAACGCATGTAGAAACGCTCGTTGTCGCGTTAGACGATTGAATCGAGCGTTTCCATTCGTTTCTATGGGAATACAGACATTCAAAAACGCCCAAATCAGCCCAATTTGCACGACAAAAAAGGGTCCAGAACTTGTCTGAGCTTCAGGCGTTCGGTTTCAGGCGTTTTGGAGTGGAGATGTGAACCATCTCCATTGAGAATAATGGATTTTTCCCCCTCTAGCGTTTTATAGCTTTAGGCTTCAGGCTACAAAATGCTCAGGTGTGAATGGGCCCTTAGAGAACTGAGAACTTACACCCACTGTAGTTTCCCACATACTGAAGGGCTGCTATACTAAGTCACAGTCGCCAATTAGGCTTAATCCTGGCTAAGAGATTTTAAAATGTTATTAAACCCAAAAGAAAACATTTATTAGCAAACATTTATTAGCTTTCTTGCATTTATTTTCTTCTGGTGATTCTGCCAGTAAGTCTGTTGTTTTTTCGACAAAACAAGCTGACCAGCAAATGTAGTAGTTACATAGATGAGACAATTTTATAACTATTCACAGGGGTACTTACATGAGTACAGGCAATTAACTGACAGCTGAGCAACCTAAGCACTTAGAAGGGAGGGTTGAGAGCCCAGCCCTGACACAATGGTTTTGAAATGACAGAGCTCAATTCTTTTAGGACATGTGGGTGTATACCATCTGTTCCAGGTGCTTTGTTCACATTTATTCTGGAAAAATATTTTTGGACCATATAAATTTTGAGCCATAGTGGTTAATTTGAGGCAATATCAACCAGATTATGGATGATATGGTTTATTGATCACATTTCTCCCTGCTACCTGGACCAACCCTTTGCCTGTTTCCTGACCATGTCTCTGTCTGCCACCTGAAATTACCCAACTGCATGTCCAACTAAGTTTCTGCAAGGCCCGCAGTACTAGCCTTCCACTATGGACAACTGCACTACTGGAACCACAGAAACGCTTTTGTTCTTTCTGTCTTAAGCCTCCTGTATTTCATGGACAGTGAACATGGCATTCCTGGGGCAGCCATGTATTAGTGGCTAGGCTTGCTTGGGTTATAGAAACTGACATAGGTGGAGCTACACTAAGCTATATTCCCTGACTACTCCTTTAGTTGCAACCATTACAGTAAATTGGTTTTGATAAAACTGATATACTGTATATGTGTGATACACAAGATTATTATTATTATCATACAGGATTTATATAGCACCAACAGTTTGCACAGTGCTTTACAACATGAGGGCAGACCGTAAACTTGCAATACAGGAGGAATCAGAGGGCCCTGCTCTTTAGAGATTACAATCTAAGAGGGAGGGATACTATATCTGCAACATAATCAGATCAGTCCAAATAGTGAAATAGTCTTCCACATGTATTGCCACACTCAGAAGGAGTAGCAGAATTCGTTTTGGATTGTTCTTATGCCGCGTACACACGACCATTTGCGCTTTTCAGTCTTTGTGCTTTTCAGTCTGTTACAGTGTGATGAATGTGCTATCGTCATTACGAATGCTAGTTTTACCAGAATGAGCGCTCCCGTCTCATAACTTGGGGGGCGTGGCCTGACACGAGCGGAGAAGGACGCATTATGGAGGAGCTCTGCTAAACCCGGCGAATCCACCTCCATCCTGGGCAAGCAACATATGCTTTTTCCCCCAAAACCTCCATCCACACTTCTGAGCCTCCCCTGAACAGATCCCTACCTGTTTGAAGCTCCCCGGTCGGTAATAGGAGTCGTGTCACGGCTCCAGGCCGGCTCCGTCCACCAGGGCCTCGTCGCCATCTTGAGGCCTACACTGCCGCGGAATCCCCGGCCTCGGGTACCGCGATTCACGGTGCTCGCGGCAACCTCTCGGGTCCCTCCTGAAGCATTCGCCCCACACAGTGCGCCCACCGGCTGGCTGCCAGCGCTACATCCTGGCCCCCAATCAGCTCCAGCCACAACAGCTCCACCGCCAGCTTGGGGCCTAAACAGCTGCTGAAGCCTCAACCTCGGGAGCGGTGCTGGACGTGACGGGGGGTGCCTCCTCACCCCAATTCCTCCTGAGGCGACCCATTAACACCAGCAGAGGAAGCGGAGGGGTTCGTGGGACCATCCGGAGCGCCCTGTATGGACTGAGCCATAACTGTGGAGGTGAGCTGCATCCATTTTGCTACACTCTCAGCCCTCTAGCAGCCTCCTCCCCTCCCCCTCTTTATACCTGCTCTCAAACCCCATTGACATTTCTATTTCACCCTGTCAGCACAGCAAGTGATCTAGACAGTGCTATTTAATAACTAATCTAAGAGGGGAGAGGAAGAAGGGGAAGAAAAAAAAAGGGAAAAAGACTCTGGGGTATCTGCAAATACAGCAGCTCATAGGTGAGGTAATTTCCACTGGAGATAGCCACATACTGCAGATCCCTACCAGGGGGGGATAGCACTAGTCTCTGTCATTCTCCTCAGGACACCCTTCCACACTGAGAACCCCTGACTAGCCCTCACACCTGTCTAGATTAAGGTGACAGCATAAAGGATTAATATCATCTGATATTTTATCTTTCATCAATAGACTTTACACACTAGGATTCATTCCTTGTCTGAGGCCTCCCCAGCAATTCAATCTGAGTGGATACAATATGCAGAGACAGGAAACTAGTGGTTACCTCAGCATCGCTCCTCAAGACCCTCAGTCCATAATTCCCCTCCTGTCAGCGTACATTACCGCCTCTCAGATTTAGTCTACCACCTGAAGGAATATACACCAGATAATTTTAAGGCTGCAGTCTTAAGAGGAAAACTTTCATTCAACAATATCTTACTTAATCTGCAATAATCGCAATTCATTTACTATAATTCATTGCAGGGGTACTTTTAAGGTGGCGACTTAAGGAAGACCCACCACTCACCGTCGAGTGTCTGATGACAACATTTTTTGAAGATCTTGGATCCCCCCCATCTACAGTAATGACACCCACTTATTGTGTTGAACAGGGACTCCACCTATAACAGATTTTGTCAGTTTTCACAGTTTGATTACAAGCCCTGGTACCTAGGTATGAACTGAGCACTAAAATATCATGCTCCTCCCAATGGTTGATTCAGGATACTCAATAAACTGCCGACCCTAATATTCATTTAGCTTTGACTCATGTGGGTTCAAATACTCTGCTACACATTCAATACATGAAGGGAAAGCGATACAAGAAGAACAAGAATACTATTAAAACTTTAGCCGTCGAGGAATCTGTTAAAAACATGGACTCCAAACTCCAGACACATACGCTGGAAATTACCGAAAATTCTATGTCTGTCAAACAAATCTCATCTCACCTGTTAGCCATCTCACCACCCCCTTCATCAGACTCTATATCACATACAGCGCTATACTCGTCTGTTGTTAAAGAAGGAATAATATCTACAATGTGGGGTCAATTAACCCCTTCTGAGGCCCCTTCTCAAAACCCTATCTACATCCATTCTAATACTGAACGCACCCCTGAAGCCTCCTTCAATGTTACTGACTTATTCAACAGGATATCGGAAATGCTAGATAGAGGCCTTGCCCAGAATGCTGAAAGAATCACTAAGGACATCAGGGCCGACTTCCAAAGCCTTGGAAACAGGATCGAATCTATAGAACGGAAACTGGATATTAATGTCTCTAGAATCGAACAAAATACTGACCACATACAACACCTGCAAGAAAAACTGGAGGCAGCCCAGGCCAGAATAGATGATTTGGAGAACAGATCAAGGAGGGATAATTTCAGGCTCAGGGGGCTACCTGAGTCCATCACAGATGTACACTCAGCTATACAGGACATCATAAAAATCCTGATCCCATCCATGCCTATTCACAAAATGGAATTAGACAGAGCACATAGATCCCTAGGCCCACCAAGAAAAGACGGCTTACCGAGAGATGTGATAGTAAAGCCTCACTATTACTCCACCAAATCTCGACAACAAGAAAATCTTCAATATCAAGGTGCAACAATTCAAATATTTTCAGACATAGTACACAACTTTCAAGAAGGTGAAAGACTATTACTAGACCTGAAAATTATTTCACATGAACCAGCCATGGACACTTCACCACCGCAACAAACCTCAGCTAAAAGAAATACACCCAATAGTCCAACCTCAAATTCTTGGAATAGAGTCAAACACAGGAAAGTCTGAAATAATTCTACTAAGTATCAACTGAAATGATTCAATCTTAGCTCCGGTGGTGTCCATCCCCCATTCATATAAATTGTTGTGTTTTTTTTTTTTCTCCCCAGTAGGCCTTCTTTCAATATGAATTGTTTCTCAATACCTGATCAAATTACTTATAAGGCTTTCTGGTAGAGTAAGGCGGCGTACAGACGATCGGATATATCCGATGAAAACGGTCCGCGGACCATTTCCATCGGATATGTCCGATCGGGAGTTTGATCCGATGGCGTGTACACACCATCGGATCAAATACGGCGCGCTGACGCGGCGGTGACGTTGACGCCGCCTCACCGCCACGTCACCGCACCAGAAAGTAAAACACTTCCGCGCATGCGCCGAATCCATTCGGCAGCGGCGCGGCGGCGGTGGGGGCCGACATGTCTGCTGGTAAGTGTACTAACCAGCAGACATGTCGGCCGGACAGATTCCCACCGGATAGATTTCAAAGCTTGCTTTGAATCTGTCGGGTGGAGAAATCTGTCCGCTATACACACGAGCGGAGATGTCTGCTGAAACGGTCCATCGGACCGTTTTCAGCGGACATAACCCCTCGTGTGTACGCGGCCTAAGAGTTAATATTTACTGGCTCACTTACATAATTTATTTATTTATTCTTATGGTTTTACAATATCTACTTACTCCTATGGTATTACAATTTTTATTTATTCCTATGGTATTACAATAACATTTTTTATTTTTTTTGGGGAGGTACTATCACTTCAATTGTTATTTATGGGGGATAAACCCTTTGTTTCTCAAAATTTAGTTCATGAACTTTTTGATTGTCGCTGACAGTCGACGGTGAGGCCCTGAGCCTCAACCTACTTCTTGGAGCGACACTTTGTCGCCCTGACAAGTAGGAAGTTAGTCCTCTAAATGGACTACTCTAATAAATTCTGTTTGATTGAAGGAAGGAGCAAACTTCCCTTCCTTCACTCTGGGTCATGGTTTGACCTTTTGCAATACTACATCTTGCTTTGTTGTTACCATTTTTGCCTTTATTTCTATGTATCTATTCCCCCCTTCTTTCCCCCCTTTACCTTCCCACCCTCCCTCCCGGCCTACCTGCCATCACATGTGTCTTCTGAGCTATGGACTCAGTTTTCAAGACACTATCTGACCATAACACTCTTTACGACCCATGGCTGGCTCAAATAACACTACTAAACCCTGCGTGTTGTGACACACAACACCCAGGGGTTGAACTCTCCTATTAAAAGACGAAAAGCCCTCCAGGCATACAAGGCGCTTCATGTAGATATAGTGCTCCTGCAGGAGACACACTTCCCAAGGCGGTACACCCCCTCATTCCTACACTCCCACTTCCCAGTATTCTATTTATCCAACGCGGAAAACAAGACGAAAGGAGTGGCTATCTTGTTATCCAAATTTTGTAATTTTAATTTACTAAAAGAATATGGAGACCCAGAAGGCAGATTTATTTTGGTAAAAGGAACTCTTGACGAGAAGCTATACACGTTTGTCTCCTATTACGCCCCCAATAGGGGACAGAAGAAGTTTTTCTCTCAGATGCTTGAAGTCCTCCATCCTCTTATGGAGGGCATCATTATTATGGGAGGAGACTCCAACCTGGCTTTCGATTCGGGCTTAGATAAATCCAAACCAAATAATAATAAACTCATAAGGCCAACCAAAATTAGCACACAAGTAGCTCGTATGCTTCATCAATCACGATTGACCGATATTTGGAGAGAACTAAATCCGAAAACTAAAGATTACACCCACTATTCTAATCCTCACAAATCGTACTCCCGCATAGACCATATATTAATATCCAACCATCATGTCCCAGCAGCCTCTAAATCCACTATAAAGGATGTCCCTTGGTCAGACCACTTCATGGTTCTATTAGCCTTGAGAAAAGAGGACACAACTCATAAAATGTCTCACTGGACGCTTAACCAGTCGATCTTAAAAGATCCCACTCTCATGGCAGAAATTGAACAATCCATAAAGGAATATTTTGAAATTAACGATACTAAAGATATATCCCCCGAAACCTTATGGGCTGCCCATAAAGTTACAGTTAGGGGTAAAAATAATACAAATTGCAGCCAAACTTAGAAGGCAAAAGAAAATGACCATAGAGAAATTGGAAGAGACCTACTTAGAGTTATGTAGAAAACATAAATTAGACCCTCTCAGTGTTCCTACCCACGATCTTGACTCTGCTAGATCGGCCTTAAACCTAGCTCTGACAGCAAAATCAGAAAATGATCTAAAATGGACAGGTGCTAGGTTCTTCCATTTAAAGGATAAAATAGGTCCAATGCTAGCACGTAAACTGTCTCCCAGATTTGAATCGAGAACCCTCCCTAAGATAAAAATGGCTGATGGTACCCTTACCCTAAATCCTCGGCGGGCGATGGGGGCCTTCCACGACTTCTATTCCAAGCTCTACGCTAATGATAGTAACTTTTCTTCGGACAAAATAGGTGAATATTTGAACGGCCTGAATCTTCCCAGGTTGACAAAGGTTCACAAGGAGGTGATGGAGGCCCCCATTTCAGCTGAGGAAGTTATGTCAGTGATCAAAAACGTAAAATTAAACACAGCTCCCTGCCCTGGTGGATTCTCAGGGTCTTACTACAAAACATTTCCTATCATTCTATCACCCTACCTAGCACGATTTTACAATCATTTGACTGAGGGCTCCCCTATAGATAAACAACTTAATTTGGCCTATATTTCGTTGATACCCAAACCCGATAAAGATCATAGCCTAGTGGAGAACTATAGACCGATATCCCTCATTAATAATGACCTTAAAATACTTACTAAAATAATAGCTAATAGGATGTCTGCCTTCTTAGGTCAATACATATCCAAAGAAGTAGGTTTTATCACAGGGAGACAAGGCCCGGACCAGATCAGGAGAGCTATTGATCTTATCTCTTTATTGTACTCGGGGTGGTCTGGAAGCACTAGACAAAGAGGTATGCTTCTCTCACTTGATCTTCAGAAAGCCTTTGATTCAGTATCTTGGCCATTTTTGTTTTCTGTTTTGAATCGTTGGGGGTTTGGTTCTAAATTTTTAGGAATCATCTCCGCTCTCTATTCCTCCCCTGAAGCTAAAATCCGGTTACAAGGCATATTCTCGGAATCTATAAATATCCAAAGAGGCACAAGACAGGGCTGCCCTTTATCTCCTCTGATATTCGCTATTGTTATTGAATCTCTGGCCATAGCCATTCGAGATAACTCGAATATCAGGGGAGTTCATTGTAATAAAAAAGAACACAAATGCGCATTATCCGCAGATGATTTACTACTCTTCGTAACCTCTCCTATTTCCTCCCTTCCGGAAATTTTCTCCCTGCTAGACGAGTTCTCTAAATTCTCAGGTCTCACGGTAAACATGCCCAAATCTAGGGCCCTTAATATTTCTCTTTCAGAACCCACAATATCCCTCTTGAAAAACAAATATACTTTCAAATGGGACTCTACGTCTACTAACTATTTAGGTATCAACCTGACCCCAAATTTCCAGAATTTATACTTAGCCAATTACCCTCCTATGTATAGGAAACTCGAGAAGGACCTTACCGAATGGGGAGCGCAGAAAATAGGCTGGATCGGCAGAATTAAGTCTACCAAGATGACTCTTCTCCCGAAACTTCTATGTGTTTTTCGATCCCTTCCGATCCCGATAATAAAAAGCCATCTAAAATCCTTTCAAGGTAAAATCACCAAGTTTATCTGGAATAAAAAGGGACCTCGTCTTCCCTCTCGTAGTCTGTTTAACTTACCTGAACAGGGAGGCCTAGGAGTGCCAAACTTGTTATGGTACTACCAATCTGCGATTCTATTTATACTGGTTAGCGCAATTATCGGAGGTTTACAAGAAAAAATAATTAACTTAAAAATGATCGGTTGATTTATATGGGAATCCCAGATTGGATAGAAATAGAAGAACAGGCTTCCCTTAAAAATGATCATTGTAGAAATAGAAGAACCACAATTGAAGAACTCTTGTGGCGCACTCCTAAAAGTAGACCCCCTATACTATCCCCCACCCTATCACAAACATTGGTATTATGGGATTCACTTAAAAATAATCCACTCTTAGTTTCTAGAGGCAAACCTTTGTCAAGTATCTTTCTCGACCCATCTTTCTGCCCCAAAACGGAAGAGGACTCCTTCAAATGGTGGCTTGATAGGGGGGTGTACCTTATTGGACGTTTCTTTCAACATACAGGCCCTCTTCCTGAGCAATTCCTTATAGACAATCTTTGCCCCCCCCCCCCCCCCTCTGAAAGACCCAGATTACATCAAATACATACCTTTGCTCAGAAACTTTGGAACGATAAAGCAATTTCTGGCCTTTGGACCCCATATGAACACAAATGCGAACAAGCTCAGAGTAGGAAAGGTAATATCTATATCATCTACAAATCTCTTGCATCAAATAACGTAAAATTGCCTCATATGCTAGCTTGGGAAAGAGAGCTTCAGGAGAACTGGGACTTGGTGGACTGGCAAAAAAACTACTCTAAATCTCTCAAGGGTTTTAAGAGTCCATCCCTCATTGAAGCTAATATAAAAATTTTCACTAGATGGTACTTAGTCCCATTTAAATTGGCCACCATGTATCCGTCATCCTCACCACTATGCTTTAGAGGTTGTCAAGGAATAGGCACCATGATCCATACTTGGTGGGAGTGCCCTAGGGTACGGGGATTCTGGAACAGGGTATTCCAGATTATCAGGAGAGTTACTGGTTGTAACCTCCATTAGTCTCCTGCAATAGCTTTATTGAATGGACTAATACCACAGAGTTCTAAGGCCATTAGACAGCTGATTCTATTTATACTGACTGGCGCCAGAATCACTATAGCGGCTGCATGGAAGAAACCATCAGTTTCCATTTTACATATGAAGAGAAAGGTTACGTGGATTATGGAACAAGAAAAAATAATTAACTCCATGTTAGATACCTTTACCCAGTTCACTGAAATTTGGGAACCTTGGTTGATTTATATGGGAATCTCCCACAACATGTAAGTTTAGTTTTGGCTCTGGACTGATGTAATCCTATGGCAGGTAGGCCCACCCCCCCTTCCCCTTTCCTGACCTTTCTCTTTCCTCCTTCTCCCCCTCTCTTTTCTTTATTCTTTTTCTTTCTCTTGAACAGGAGATATTCATTACATATTATATTCTCCACTGGTCTCATGTAGTGTTGATTTAATTTAACTGGATATGTGTATTGAATTCCTTGGGCCAGATTCTCTAAGAAATTCGCCAGCGTAGCGTAAGCCATTTACACTACGCCGCCGCATCGTACTAGAGCAAGTGCCGTATTCCCTAAGCATTTGCTCCGTCGTTTGCGTTGGCGTAGCGAAAATGGCCCAGCGTAAGCCCGCGTAATTCAAATGAGGCGGCTTGTATTTAAATTAAGCGCGCCCCCGAACTGCGAACGAACTGCGCATGCACCGGCCGGGGAAAAAGCCCAGTGCGCATGCTCCAGCTCACGTCGGAATGCGTCGTTGAAACCGACGCCAAAACGACGTGGTCATCACTACGCAATGCCCCTATTCGCGAACGAGTTAGTAAAACGACGTAAGCGACGGAAGAAGCCGAAGCTGACCCGACGCCATACTTAACATGGCATCCGACGGCACCCGACAGCATCCGACGGTACTTCGTAAGGTTACTCCACATAGAAGCTGGGGTAACCTTACGCGGACGAAAACGACGTACGCAACGACGGGGCGACGTAAAAGCGATCGGAAAACGGCGTACTAGCCTCATTTGCATATGCAAATGAGAAAACAACGTAAAGGCCACCTAGTGGCCGGAGTTGTCATTACAACTACGATCCGCAAATGTAATGGTTTTACACTTGTCGGATGTTGAAGCGTATCTATGCCAAAGTGATGCTAAGCATCACGCGCATAGATACGAGGCAAAAAAAACGGCGATACGACGGGGTATCTGAGATACTCCGTCGTAGCGCCTCTGAGAATCTGGCCCCTTGTCTCCTTTTAGGTTTACAAGTTAAGAGTTGATTGTGAGATGTTTCTCTGGACAACATTTAGATCCAATTTTTTTGTCATCGGGGGGACTGGGTGGGGGGTCTGCCCCCCCCTCCTCGACACAGATTGCTCCCGGTGGGGGTGTCGGGGGGAGGGAATGTCCCCGGAAACCTATCCTCTCCACGGTTCGGTATGATTTATTCTTTACATATATTTTAGTTTTATGATCTCAGCTTATAATAAAAGTTTTATAAATTGCTTAGTAAACAGGGAATTTTAGCTCTAAAATGTTTTTGCTACCTCTACTGATTCCCATCCCTCCTGATTATACACGTTTACATTCCCATGTTAAACTTACTAGGTATATAGTTGGGACATGGGGGGGGGGGGAGGAGGAGGGGAAATCTAGTTAAGGAATTTAATTTATTGTTTACTACTATAATTGTCAACACAATGTTTCCTGATGCATTTATTGTATTACGTTTATTACTCTGTATGCTTTTTATTTTGTTATAATAAACTTAAATTTAAATGAAAAACGACGTGAAAAAATAGAGCATGTTCTAAATTTTTAATGCCCATTTTTCACGTGATTAAAAAAGGTCTGGAGCGCACACACAATCGTTTTTAATGACATTAAAAAAAATGTATGCGGCATAAGAATGCCCATGCCATGTGTGAAAATATCTTATTAAATTGACAGTTCTGTGTGACAACAAATATTCTTTCCTCATTTTCCAAAAAACACATTGCTGTGCTTCTTGAAAATACATTGGGGGTGTTTACTCTCTAAAATGTAGTCATTTTGTGGGCATTTCTACTGTCCTGATGCTATAGGGCCTTCAAAAATATAATAAGTAGTCAGGAAATTAAATGTAATTTATGCCCCTAGAAATCCTGAAGGTGCTCTTTGGATTTCTTGCCTCTATATGCGGTTAAGCAGTAAAAAAAGTCTCACACATGTGGTATCACCATACTTGAGAGGAATAGCAGAATGTGTTTTGGGGTGTAATTCTAAGTATTCCTATGATGTGTGTATAAATATCTTGTAGAAGTGACAACTTTATGTAAATTATTTTACCAAAAAAGGTAGTTGATGCTTGGAACAAACATAGATCTATATATATATATATATATATATATATATATATATATATATATATATATATATATATACCTAAATTTAACAAAAAACAAACAAAACCTCCCCCTCCAAAATAAAAAAAAAGTATAAATTAACCACTTCAGCCCCGGACCATATTACTGCTCAATGACCGGGCCCCTTTTTGCGATTCGGCACTGCGTCGCTTTAACTGACAATTGCGCGGTCGTGCGACTTGCCTCCCAAACAAAATTGGCGTCCTTTTTTTCCCACAAATAGAGCTTTCTTTTGGTGGTATTTGATCACCTCTGCGGTTTTTATTTTTTGTACTATAAACAAAAATAGAGTGACAATTTTGAAAAAAAAATGAATATTTTTTACTTTTTGCTGTGATAAATATCCCCAAAAATATATATATAAAAAAAAAATCCTCAGTTTAGGCTGATACGTATTCTTCGACATATTTTTCGTAAAAAAAAAACGCAATAAGCGTTTATTGGTTGGTTTGCGCAAAAGTTGTAGCGTCTACAAAATAGGGCATAGTTTTATGGCATTCTTATTAATAATTTTTTTTACTAGTAATGGCGGCAATCAGCGATTTTTTTCGGTACTGTGACATTATGGCAGCGCGTGCCCCTATTGGCTGCTCGGCGAGATGACATATAGCTACGTGATCTCGCCCAGCAAAGCCGACCTGCCGCCGTATAACTGCGGCGGCTGGTCGGCAAGCAGTTTAAAAAAAAAACAGGCAGATGCGATTGTCCTTTTATTTAAGTCACTTTTCTATGTTTCTATATTTATATGTTTGCTTTAAAAAATTAGTCCTTTTTGGCTGTTTCTCCTGTCCTGGAACTTCAGGGACTCAAGAAATATGATAGATAGCCAGAAAAGTAGACATGGAATTTATGCTCCCTGAAAGCCCAAAGGTGCTCCTTTAGATTCTGGTGTCTTTCTATGTGTCTACACTGTACAAAAGTCTCACACATGTGGTATCAAAACTACTTGGGATGTAGCAGAATGTGTTTTTGGGTGTAATTGTAAATATGTCTATGCCGTGTGTGAAAATAACTTGTTAAAATTACAACTTTGTAAAAAAATGGTTCATTTGGGGGATATTTGTACTTTCCTATCATTTTAGGCAGTGCATCAGAATCAATTTTCAAATACAGGTCGTTCTCAAAAAATTAGCATATTGTGATAAAGTTCATTATTTTCTGTAATGTACTGATAAACATTAGACTTTCATATATTTTGGATTCATTACACACAACTAAAGTAGTTCAAGCCTTTTATTGTTTTAATATTGATGATTTTGGCATACAGCTCATGAAAACCCCAAATTCCTATCTCAAAAAAATTAGCATATCATGAAAAGGTTCTCTAAACGAGCTCTTAACCTAATCATCTGAATCAACTAATTAACTCTAAACACCTGCAAAAGATTCCTGAGGCTTTTAAAAACTCCCAGCCTGGTTCATTACTCCAAACCGCAATCATGGGTAAGACTGCCGACCTGACTGCTGTCCAGAAGGCCATCATTGACACCCTCAAGCAAGAGGGTAAGACACAGAAAGAAATTTCTGAACGAATAGGCTGTTTCCAGAGTGCTGTATCAAGGCACCTCAGTGGGAAGTCTGTGGGAAGGAAAAAGTGTGACAGAAAACGCTGCACAATGAGAAGAGATGACCGGACCCTGAGGAAGATTGTGGAGAAGGACCGATTCCAGACCTTGGGGGACCTGCGGAAGCAGTGGACTGAGTCTGGAGTAGAAACATCCAGAGCCACCGTGTACAGGCGTGTGCAGGAAATGGGCTACAGGTGCCGCTACAGGTGCCGCATTCCCCAGGTCAAGCCACTTTTGAACCAGAAACAGCGGCAGAAGCGCCTGACCTGGGCTACAGAGAAGCAACACTGGACTGTTGCTCAGTGGTCCAAAGTACTTTTTTCGGATGAAAGCAAATTTTGAATGTAATTCGGTAATCAAGGTGCCAGAATCTGGAGGAAGACTGGGGAGAGGGAAATGCCAAAATGCCTGAAGTCCAGTGTCAAGTACCCACAGTCAGTGATGGTCTGGGGTGCCATGTCAGCTGCTGGTGTTGGTCCACTGTGTTTTATCAAGGGCAGGGTGAATGCAGCTAGCTATCAGGAGATTTTGGAGCACTTCATGCTTCCATTTGCTGAAAAGCTTTATGGAGATGAAGATTTCATTTTTCAGCACGACCTGGCACCTGCTCACAGTGCCAAAACCACTGGTAAATGGTTTACTGACCATGGTATTACTGTGCTCAATTGGCCTGCCAACTCTCCTGACCTGAACCCCATAGAGAATCTGTGGGATATTGGGAAGAGAAAGTTGAGAGACGCAAGACCCAACACTCTGGATGAGCTTAAGGCCGCTACCGAACCATCCTGGGCCTCCATAACACCTCAGCAGTGCCACAGGCTGATTGCCTCCATGCCACGCCGCATTGAAGCAGTCATTTCTGCAAAAGGATTCCCGACCAAGTATTGTGTGCATAACTGAACAGAATTATTTGAAGGGTTTTTTTTTTACTTTTTTTTTATTAAAAACACTTTTCTTTTATTGGTCGGATGAAATATGCTAATTTTTTGAGATAGGAATTTTGGGTTTTCATGAGCTGTATGCCAAAATCATCAATATTAAAACAATAAAAGGCTTGAACTACTTCAGTTGTGTGTAATGAAACTAAAATATATGAAAGTCTAATGTTTATCAGTACATTACAGAAAATAATGAACTTTATCACAATATGCAAATTTTTTGAGAACGACCTGTATATAACATAGAAAGGATAAGTACAGTAAACAATTAGCATATCATATGGAAACAGGGTGTAATGAGATGATGAGTACTGGGGCGTGGCCGGCAGCCGATGCAGACGGTCGTGTGAAGAGAGAGCTCCGTTCACTGAGCCTGAACTAAGCGGCTAACAGCGACTTCTCAAGCCCTGAAGACTCGCAGCAGACAGCCAGTGACCCCTACACTCACTGTGCCGCGATGGGGAAGAGGAAAAACGAACAGAAGCCTCGGAAGCTCACGGACTTCTACCCTCCGTCGAGCACACCAGGGCCTCAAGATGGCGCCGGAGCCTCGGCCTTGCGGCGTGGTTCACCGCGGAGCGGGGGGCCTGCTGGATCGAATAACGCACAAGATGCGACAACATCCCGGGCAAACAGCGGAGGCTCTACCCCAGGCCAATCTCCCATATCCAGCCCGCAGAAGTCCTCGCAAAAACGCTCCACCAACCACACTTATGCAGGTGAGCAGGATGATCCTAATGACTCGCAAGACAGCACTAGGTCATTCGTAGAACAAATCAATGAATTCCCTACCTCAGGTCTGCCATTAAGTGACACTGTGATGAAGGACATGCTAGTAACGTTGAGGGGATCCCTGCACAGGGATATGATGCACTGTATTGCACAGATTAAATCTGAGGTTACTTCTATTGGGGACAGAGTCTGCCATGTAGAGGAGAAAATGGGGGATTTTGCTGTTGCACATAACGAATTGGTTGATGCTCATAATGATGCAGAAGGGGATATGCAAGACATGAGAGATAAGATCGCAGATCTCGAGGACAGGTCCAGGCGCAATAACGTTAAAATAAGGGGGGTTGAGGAATCTATACCCCCAGAGGAATTGAGAAGATATGTGCAGCGTTTCATAGCCGCCATGTTGCCTGAGGCCCCGAGAGAGAGGTTATTGTGGACAGAGCACACCGCCTTCCTAAACCCAAATTCCTCCCTGACACTGTACCTAGAGATGTGATTGCTCGTATTCACTTCTTCCACATCAAAGACGAGCTAATGAGATTTGCAAGAAAAAATCACCCCTTGCCAGCTCCCTACTCAGATATCTCTATATACGCAGACCTATCACAGCACACCATGCAGGCCCGAAGGAAGCTGTCCTCCATTACCAAGCTTTTTCAAAACCACAAGATTCCCTACTCATGGGGGTTCCCTACCAAGCTGCTGATCATCAGGAGAATCGCACCTTTGTTATCAGAAGTTTGGAAGAAGGCCTCGCCTTAGCTAAACGGTGGGATCTGCTACCGAAGGATGATCATGACCTGAGACCTAAGCAAACACCTGCTAGACTATCCCCTGAATGGTCTGCTACCTGATGTGTTCCATGGTCATTTAGCCATGGCTGCTTACAAGTCCTACTGCATTGGGCTTTAGAAAAAGTTCAATTAGGCTCACAAGGAGTTCGTTACCCCCTGTGTTGTAACTATGCGAAATTTCTTCGCACTTTGTGATTGGTTCTACTGTTCCGTTTTCATGTTCTGGTTCTGTCTTTTTTACTTTTTGTTGTTCTTTTTACTTCATTTTTTTCTCCACGTCATACCTGAAGAACTCACAGATAATACCTCTACACCTGCAGCTGGAAGGGCTACAACTCCCATGTCATTCTATTCAACATTAAACTGGAGGCATATTTTTGATCCTCTGCCGCCACCTAAAGGTAACATTCTATTATTGCTTAATTATCATGTCAGCCCTTTTTTGAGCACAGCACGCCCCTTCTCCCCCGATTGATGGCATTATCTATTGTTTCTATAAATGTTCACGGATTGAATAGTCCTTTCAAGAGGTCCGCAATGTGGAGAGAAGTCAACAAACTAAAAGGAGAGATTCTCTGTGCGCAAGAGACTCACTTTATGGCTACCAATCCACCGAGGTGCTCTCATAAAGCATTTCCCCATGTTTTCAATGCTCCGGCCCCAGTGAAAAAGAGAGGTGTATTTATAGCCATTAGACATTCAGTTGCATTTCATCTACATGAGTGTATCAAAGATACGAATGGCAGATATATTATTCTAATTTGTGACCTGAATGGAAGTACCTACACTCTGGTGAATCTCTATTCCCCTAACAAGGGGCAATGCTCTTTTTTAAAGTCTCTTCTTAAAAAAGTGGACAAGGTTAAGAGAGGTTCTCTTCTTCTGTGTGGGGACTTTAACTCTGTGGTCAATAGACACATGGACTGCTCAGGGAACAATCCTGCTAACAGGCAGGAACTTCAATCTATTCTACTGGAAAGAGGTCTATATGACCCATGGAGATGTCTACACTCATCAGAAAGAGACTTTACTTACTATTCCTCTCCCCACAGGGTGTATTCTAGAATTGATTTTTTTTTGACTGATTTCAAACTGCTCCAGAGGACTGAGTCTGCTGAAATCCACTCTATCACCTGGTCGGACCACGCTCCGATCTCCATTCAGATTGGGGGTCGGGGCTCTGCTCCGCAGGCCTATCTATGGAGAAATAACCTTGGAATTTTAGCAGACCCAGTCACTTCTTCCAAAGTTAATGAGCAACTCCTCGAATTCTTTGACCTAAATAATACCGGTGATGTTAATATAAATACGCTTTGGTGCTCCCATAAAGCTTTCTGCAGAGGGCTGCTCATTCAAGCAGCGGCAAGACGTAAGAAGAATAAGGGGGAAACGTTAAGTAACTTGCTTAAGGAATTAGCGAAACTAGAAGATTCCCACAAACAGAATCCTTCCCCCATTCTTGAACAGGACTTGTTTAACTGTAGGCAAAAGGTACGCTTATTACTACTCTCTGACCATCAAAATTTACTTCGGCGCACTAAAGCTAAATTTTATGCTCAGAGTAACAAGGCAGGTAAGATGCTAGCCAACTATCTCTCCAAAAGACAGAGAAGATCCAATCTCTCTTCCATTAAAGACCCCCATACAGGTATAGTAGAGCATCATCCTGACAAAATAGCTAATGCATTCATGAAGTACTACAATGACTTATATAATTTGAAGGAGGATGACTCTACGCCCCAGCCTACGGCTCCCTCTATTGCTGCATTTTTAGATTCGGTCTCCCTCCCCTCCTTGGCTGAGGAAGACCTAATTCTACTTAATTCCCCCATCTCGGCCAAAGAAATTATTGACACAATTCAAACCCTACCTAATAATAAATCCCCTGGGTCCGATGGCTTCTCATCGGAATATTATAAGACATTCTCAGATGCACTAGTTCCCTACCTATGTCTACTTTTCAACAATGCTGCGACTGCAGCTGCTTTTCCAGAGGAAATGCTGCAGGCTACAATCATTACTTTGCCTAAACCGGGTAAATCACCGGACTCCCCTCAGAACTTCAGGCCCATCTCTTTATTGAATACGGACCTGAAGATCTATGCCAAAATCTTGGCCAATAGATTGGCCAAGGTTACTCCTAGACTGGTCAAGGCAGATCAGGTAGGGTTTGTGCAGGGCAGACAGGCCCCTGATGGTACTAGGAGGCTACTAAACCTTTTCCACACAGTTGAAACCAAGAAAATACCTTCAGTAGTGTTAGCCCTTGACGCCGAAAAGGCCTTTGATAGGGTCCATTGGGGTTATCTCTGTGCGACCCTTCAAAAGTTTGGCCTTCAGGGGACGATCCTATCTGCGGTCCTAGCTTTATACTCAGCTCCGTCTGCGAGGGTGTTTACCTCTAACGCTCTATCTGACAAGTTTTTTATTACTAATGGCACGCGCCAGGGGTGCCCTTTATCACCCATAATATTTACCTTGTTGATGGAACCCCTGGCCGAGGCAATTAGAGCGGATGATGCTATTACTGGAATACAGGTGGCTCACCAATCCCATAAGTTAGGGCTGTTTGCAGATGATGTAGTGCTAACATTATCCAACCCGTTTACATCCCTCAATAGACTTAGGACAATCCTCCAGAAGTACAGTGAAGTGTCCTACTATAAACTCAATATCACTAAGTCGTGTTTACTGCCCATCAATATCAACAAACATCAAATCTCTTTACTAAAGGAAAAATATCCATTCCAATGGGTATCCAAGTCCATCCCCTACCTGGGTATTAGATTGACATCACCGGTATCTTCTATGTATGAAATTAATTATTCTGCTCTGACTTCCGTTGTTAAAGCTGATTTACAACATATCTCTTCATATGAACTGTCCTGGTTGGGGAGGATAGCATCGCTGAAAATGTTGCTCTTGCCTAAGTTGATTTATTATTTCAGGACTATTCCCATCTGTTTACCGAATATTTTCTTTAATTCGATTGACAAGCTGTTCAGGCAATTCATCTGGAAAGGCAAACTACCCAGAGTTACCTTCTCCTCTATCCAACGACATAGATCCAATGGAGGTGTAAGCTTTCCAAACATTCGCTTTTATCACAAAGCCGCTGTTCTGGACCAGATGAAAGCATGGTTTGAACCGGAGTCTGAGAAACTCTGGGTTCAGATCGAAAAGGCTGCAGTACAAAATAGGGACCTTCCATCATTACTACTCGCCAAACTGACCGGTATAGAGTTTAAACCCCCCTCAATGCCCTCCATTGCGACGACTCTGTCGGTCTGGGAATCTCTGCACATGGTCACAGACTCTGTTTCTAAATTACACCAGGAAATCACTAATATTAAAATTTATGAATTTCTAATCCCACATCTTAATATTCATTTATGGCTGGAGGAGGGTATCCAGTCATGGGGAGACTTGCTCCGCAGGAAACCCTCCTCACATGCATATGCTAAAGCGCAAATACTCCACTTTAGATCTAAACACCCTAACTGCACATACGATGTCCACAGCGGAGCATGGAGTTATTTGTTGTCAAGCTATGATAGACCCAAGGGCTATCATGGTTTTACGCACTACTCCAGCAACGTGATAAATTCTCCAAAATCTCTACCATGTCCAATTGGGAGAGAGATCTAGGATCTACTTTCACCCAAGTGGAATGGAAAGCAGCTATTAGCTCATGTTTCAGGTACTCCCACTGCACTAACCATTGGGATCTCGCATTAAAAATACTTCACAGATCATATCTTACTCCAGTGAGACTGTCTATGATCTTTAGGCTGGACTCCAGTTTATGCTGGCGACAGTGTGGGTCAAGGGGGAACTTGTACCACATCCTCTGGGACTGCTTGGGGGTACGCAACTTCTGGGGCGACGTTTTCAAACTACTGTCTTCTGTTACTGGGGCTGCAATGACACCTTCCCCCCAACTAGCTCTTCTCTCCCTGACGATTGACATTGTCCCCAAAAAGTTCAGAACTATAGTTACTCATGTCTTGATAGCCGCGAGACTAACGATCACCTCTAAATGGAAATCCAATAGTGTCCCGGATATATCTGAAGTTGTCCGCAGGGTCAATGTTCAATATTCGTATGAAAAGCACTTCGCCATTCAATTCCGAACACTACATTTATTTAATATCAGGTGGGATCCATGGCTATCCAAATTCAACCCCCTGGGTTAGGTGCCACCTTGTGAATTGCCTGACAACTTGAACGGTTGGCCAAGGATATATGCTAAGTACTGGAATTCGCATTAATACTTGCTTTTTGTGATTTGTGACTCATCTCTGGTTATGACGTTTTTTCTTTTATCCTTTTTCTTTTTCTTTTTTTTTCTTTTGTTTTCCCTATGTTACTCTACTTTAAAACTCTTATAGGATTGTAGATGATGCTGTTAGTACCCTGTGTTCCAACCGTAGGAATGCTTTTTGCAGACCCACTTAACCCTGATACAGTAGAGGTTTATGTATTAATGCCTGTTCTTTACCGGTCTTAAGGGCTGACGCGTCCACATTTGAGACGTAGGATGCTAGGCTCGCACTACTTAAAGTTTACAGGCTTAGCCTTAGCGAACTGGTCCTAATCTGTCGACTAATTGTTCTTTTGTTTTCTGTTCCCTTTTATGTTATTTTGTTAATGACCCTACTCGGTGCCGACTTGTTATTAGTACTGTATATACCGATATTGTACAACGGCATGTGTATGTTGTCTGAAAATTTAATAAAAATCATTTGAAAGAGATGATGAGTACTACAAACAAGTATGGACATAGGAGTGGGTACAAAAATAATAGTAATGCAATGTGGTTAAATGATTATAACAAAAACATTGTCACCATGAAAAGGGAGACCAATGGTGCCCAATTAGAGGGGCAAGTAGCAAGGAAAATTTTAAACAAAACTAAAACATGACACATTAGGCCGCATACACACGATCAGACCGGTCCGATGAAACTGGTCTGCAGACCAGTTTCATCGGACCAATTCAATGGTGTGTACGGCCCATCGGACCGTTGTCCGTCAGACCAAAGTTTTAAAACTTGCTTTAAAATCTGTCCGGCGGACACCTGTCCTTCGGACAGATTCGATGGTTAGTACGCCAAAGCATAGGACCAAAAACCTGCGCATGCTCAGAATCAAGTCGACGCATGCTTGGAAGCATTGAACTTCCTTTTTTCAGCTAGTCGGTGTGTTCTACGTCACCGAGTTTTGGTCTGATAGGATTTTTGGTCTGATGGTGTGTACACACATCAGACCATCAGACCACTTCAGTCTGGTCCGATGAAACTGGTCCGTCGGACCAGTTTCATCGGACCTATCTGATCGTGTGTACGTGGCCTTAGAGTCAATATATACCGATGCCTGGGGTTATGATAGTAAAGGAAGACAGTGTCCTGACAGCACCCCAAAAAGCCCTTTTTAGGGCTAGTACATCAGTCTGCTTTTTTTTTCTCTGGAATCTAATTGCAGTTACCTGCCAGCGTGTGTGTCAGGCTCACAGCGTATACTGTGCCCACTTGCCCAGTGCCACCACTCATATCTGGTGTCACAGTAGATTACATAAAACATTTTTTGACTGTAATAGAATAGCAGTCGGTTGCCTGCCAGCGTGTGCACGTTATTCCAAACAATTTAGGAATGTTAGGTGATTTATGGCCTTTATGGATTAAAATCCCGACTGTGCGTCAACTACGTGATTTTCCATGGGAGTTTTGCCATGGATCCCCCTCCGGCGTGCCACAGTCCAGGTGTTAGTCCCCTTGAAACAACTTTTCCATCACTATTGTGGCCTGAAAGAGTCCCTGTGGTTTTTAAAATTTGCCTGCCTATTGAAGTCTATGGCGGTTCGGCCGGTCGCGAACATTAGCGGAAATTCGCGTTTGCCGTTCGCGAACGAAAATTTTTATGTTCGCGACATCTCTAGTTGTTAGACATAAGCTTTTGGAGCTAAACAAATTACAGGCAGACAGTCTGTAGGTCGTGGAAACAGGAACTGAACTTTATTATTACTTCTTGTACATAGACAAAACATGAACTAGCAAACGTAACACTGCCATCTAGTGATCATATAATGTAATAGGCACACAGCAATGACATTTAGTAGATGTTGCTCATATAATACAAACCTTGTATGCTAACACCCCCGCTCAGCAACTACTATCTATGTCAATCTCATTTCTGATCTAAGATCAACAAATCTGTTTCTAGCTAGTGGTTTTGTCAAAACATCAGCAATCATTTTTTCCGTTTCACAATACACAAGTTCAATCACTTTCTGATCAACTAAGTCATGAATGTAATGATGTCTGACATCGATGTGCTTGGTTCTTCCATTAATCTTCTCACTTGTTGCAAGCTTAATGCAACCCTGATTAATCCTCAAATAAGACGGTAGGTTCTGATGTTGCTTCTCCAAGATCCTTGAGTAATTGTTGTAACCACACAACTTCTTGACTGGCATAAGCTGCAGATATGTATTCAGCTTCTGTAGAGGACAATGCCACTGACATCTGTTTCTTGCTGGACCATGATATAGGACTGTCTCCCAATTTTAATAAGTAACCACTTGTGGATTTGCGTGTGCTGTGATCACCTGCCCAATCGGAGTCCACATATCCCACGAGGTTTAAATCACCACTTGCTGACAGTTTCAAATTTAAGTCTTTTGTCTGTTTCAGATATCTCATAACTCTTTTGATCGCATTCCAATCTCTTAGACGTGGTTTATCAACTCGCCTGCAAAGAAGAGACATGCTGGCTGCAATGTCTGGACGTGTAGTGGTTGCAATGTAGAGAAGTGCCCCCACTGCTTGTCTGTATTGTTCATTGGATGTGAGAAGATCATCTTCTCCTTCTAACTTTGGATAGGCTGTATCCATAAGTGTGCTTGCTCCTTTCGCCTCTGTCATGTTGAATTGCTGAAGAATAGATTCAATTTTTGCGCTCTGATTCAACAGGAAACTTCCATCTTTCTCACGCTGGATGTCAATTCCAAGATAATATGTCACTTCACCTAGGTCTTTAGTTTCAAAGTGCTTGTTGAGTACTCCTGTTAACTTTGCAATTTCATTGTTGTTTTTGTGAGCAATGATCAGGTCATCAACATAAATTAGCAGATACATCCACTCAGTGTCTACTTGTTTAGCGTATAGGCACGGATCAGCTTTGCTTCTTGTAAATCCTTCATTTAGTAGAACTTGATTAATCTTCAGGTTCCATGCTTGAGCTGATTGTTTAAGGCCATAAAGAGATTTATTCAACTTGCAGACAAGATGCTCTTGTCCCTTTTTCAAATATCCTTCTGGTTGTGACATGTAAATTTCTTCTTCAATATCACCATTAAGAAAAGCTGTCTTAATATTGTGATGTTTCACAATCATTGTACGCATGGCAGCCACTGTCATTAGTGTTCTGAAAGTACTTTGTTTAGCAACTGGAGCAAAAGTAGCATCATAGTCCTCACCGAACTTCTGTGAGTAACCTTTAGCAACCAGCCTTGCCTTGTACCGACAGACTTTCCCTTCAGAGTTACATTTGGTTTTAAAAACCCATTTACATCCTATGGCATGTTTACCTTGAGGTAGCTCTGAAAGTGTCCATGTCTGGAGATCTTCGAGTGATGTCATTTCTTCATCAGCGGCTTTATTCCATACTTGTTTCTCATGCATTGGCAGTTTCTGCATCTCTTTCCATGAACCTGGTTCAGTTTGAACAGCTCTGCGAGTTATGTAAGATAAACGTTCAGCTGGAACACCTTTATTGATTCTGGTTGATTTTCTGACTGAAGGTATTTCTGGTTCAGATTCAGGTTTTGATTCTTCTGCAGTAATTTCTATTTCTGTATCACTTTCCTTATTTGACTGATGTTGATTCTTTCTCAGTTTGAATAGTTTGTGTCTGTTGTTCAAACTTTGAGCACATAAAGGTTTCATCAATAATCACACTTCTGCTGACTGTTACCTTGTTTGTGTCTTGATGTAAAATCCTGTATCCTTTTTGAGATTCACTGTACCCCACAAGTACACCTTCTTTTGCACATGCATCCCATTTTGTGTGTTTTTCTTTTGGAATGTGTACATAGGCTTTACTTCCAAAAATTCTGATGTGTCTTAAATCTGGTTTCCTTTTGTTCCATAGTTCATATGGAGTTTTTGTTGTTGCTTTTCCCGGCAAACGATTTTGAAGATAACATGCAGTTGTGATAGCTTCTCCCCAGAATGTAGTTGGCATATCAGCATCAAATAGCATGCTCCTCCCACTTTCACACCGTGTGCGGTTCATTCTCTCTGCAACTCCATTTTGCTCCGGGTTATATGGAACTGTTGTCTGGAACATAATTCCATGCTTCCTGAGAATGGCTTGTGTTTTACCACTTGTATATTCTGAGCCATTGTCTGTTCGTAGTACTCTGGGCATTCTGCCAAAAATATTATTTACTTGAGCGAGATACTGTTCTAATTTCTCTGGCACTTCATCCTTATTGTGAAGTAGAAATACTGTGGTATATCTGGAGTATTCATCAATGAAGGTCAGGAAGTACTTTTTCTTTCCTGGAGTCATAGTTTTCATTGGACCACAAAGATCTGAATGTATTAAGTCCAGAGGTTTTTGAACTTTGCTGTTGGTCTGCTTGGGAAAAGGTGTCCTTGCCATTTTTCCTTTAATACAGCTGGTACAAATCATTGTGTGATCACATGGATTAATCTTAATACCACTTGCATAGTTATTCTCAACTATTTTCTTTATTGTATCAGAATTTCTGTGCCCCAATCGTCTGTGCCAAGTGTGGATGCAGTTTGAATGTTTATCCTCTTTGGCTATTTTAACCGTTTCACTGCAGTTCAACTGATATAGTTCATCTATGATTTTAGCCTTTGCAAGCAAGCAATCCCCTTTTGTTATGATACAACTGTCACCCTGAAATGTGACTACATTGCCTTGGTTAGTGAGTTTCTTTACTGACAAAAGGTTGCTTTCAAGATCTGGCACATACAGAACATTCCTCATATGGATCTTTTTAGTGATATCTGGAGAGATAGGACAGTATAGAAAGCCACCTCCTATTCCCACTGATTTCATGAGTTGTCCATTAGCTGCAGTTATCCCTTCTGTTTTGCTTTCATCAAGCTGAGCGAAGAAACTTCGGTTATTTGTCATGTGACTTGTAGCGCCTGAGTCCACACACCATGCTTGCACAGTGGTGACACAATTTTTGGATCCGAATGCATATTCCTTTGTTTCTATGACATTCTTAGCTTGTTGGAATGCACTTTGTTTTTGCATTCTAGCTTTCCAGATTCTACAATCTGCTTTTAGATGTCCTGGTTTCTTGCACACAAAGCATTCCCGCTTTTTCTAGCTGCACGTTACTGTGTTTATTTTTGTATCTTGTCTTTAAAGCCGTCTCTGAACACACACTCACAGTACTCATGCTTTCAGTTTTGCGCTTGTATTCATCCACAAGCTTGCCTTTAACATATTCCAGTGTCAGATCATCATCTGGACGTGCATCTAGTGCTGTGACAAGTGTCTCATAACTTTCAGGAAGTCCACTTAATAATAGCGCTGCAACATGAAAATCTTTCATCTCTTCTCCAATCCCTCGCAGTCTCTCCACCATCTCTAAGGTCTGTCTTATATAGTCCTGCATGTCCTGGTCTTTCTGTAGCTTAGTCTGATAGAGCTTTCTGATTAAATACAGTTTATTGCTGAGATTAACTCTTTCATGTGCTTTCTGTAACTCTTCCCACATGTCTTTAGCAGTTTGACAGTTACATATATGTATGATTTGATCATCATCTATGCACAGGGAGATTGTGCTTTGCGCCTTCTGATCTCTGTCTAACCACTCCTCTGTGGGCTGTGCAGGTCTTTGTTCATTTATGCATTTCCACGTACCTTCTCTTATAAGCAGCATTTTCATCTTGAATTTCCAAGATCGGTAGTTCTGATTTGTCAGATTTGCAATGGAAAACTTTGCTGAGGGGATGGCAGCTGCCATTACTGCTGTTTGTCTTTATGTTGCTGTCTTCTGCACTCAATTGCTCTAGCTCACTGTATCTGGCTATATCCAGGGGTAATCTGTATTATATCCTGGGCTTCTGTAACATGCTCTGGGCCCATAACCTGTTAGACATAAGCTTTTGGAGCTAAACAAATTACAGGCAGACAGTCTGTAGGTCGTGGAAACAGGAACTGAACTTTATTATTACTTCTTGTACATAGACAAAACATGAACTAGCAAACGTAACACTGCCATCTAGTGATCATATAATGTAATAGGCACACAGCAATGACATTTAGTAGATGTTGCTCATATAATACAAACCTTGTATGCTAACACTAGTCATAGCCACAAAAGGTGGCTCTACAAAGTATCGACTTTAGGGGAGTGAATAGTTATGCACATTGACTTCTGTTATTTTGTCCTATTTGTTGTTTGCTTCACAATAATAATACAAAATAAAATATAAAAAAAATGCACTGATCACTGTGTAAATGTCACTGGCAGGGGTTAAATGTGTTACCAAGGGAGTGATTTTAACTGTAGGGGGAGGGACTCACAAGGGGAGGGGATGATCGGTGTTCCTCTGTACTGGGAATACACCATCGGTCTCCTTTCCCCTGACAGGATGTGGATCTGCTCCCGAGTAAAGTACCAGGCGTGCGCACATCCCCTTTACTGCCAGGAAGCCCAGGATGTTATATGACGGCCGCCCAGAATGGGAGATCCCTCCTGCGGATGTTATATGTCTATGGGAAGGGGAGGAAGTGGTTAAAATCATTAGGGACTACATAATAACCAGCCTCTGTTGAGCCAATAAACACTTAAGTCAGGAGTATGTCATTACAATATAGCATACAGAGATCAGGAGTCAAGAGTATATAATGTACAGACTGCAGTGGTCAGTTCAATGTAATGTGCAGCCCAGCACACAGAGTCCAGGGCTCACCTCTGCAGCCACATCCAGGGCTCAACTCTGCATACTTTGTCCACAGCTCACATCTGCATCCTTGTCCACACACAGATGTCAGATTGGATAGCATGGCTGTGTCAATGCAACTGCTGCATCCCAACATACATGAATGGAACTACCTGAACATGGATGCACATTTAGGCCCCCTTCACATTTGTGTGATTTGTCCTGTGGCTTGAGACTGCAAAGTCGCATGACAAGTCGTACCCCATGATTTTGTACCAATCATATCTGTGTGTCTTCAAGTCGCTGCGACTTCAAAGTAGTCCCTGCACTGCTTTGGTCTGACTATGATCCGACTTGAGGTCCATAGACCTCAAGATTACACAGGCATTGCTTTAAGTCACTTCAAAGTCACGTCAAAGTCGCGCAACTTTTAGTTTGCAGAAGTGTGATAGGGGCCTTAAAGAGGAACTTTGATATTTGTACAAAAAGTAAAAGTACAGTATTTGTAACAGCTGACTTTTAATAAACACACACTTACCAATCCAGGGATCCAGGGCTGTCATCACCTGGGCCAGTTCTTTGCTGCCTTCAGGCCCTTGGGGCCGCCATCTTCCTACTGGCTCCCAACTGTGCATGGGTGAGCTGCATTGCTCATTTTTGAATGGACCTGCACCCCTTCTGAGACATATGATGTGTCCCAGAGGGTTGCTAGCAACATGGGGGAGGGAGGGGCAATTAGGCAAGCAGAAGTGGGAGCCATTATCTGTCACACACAGGTACCAGCTCGAAAAATGAGAAGGATTGGCGGAGCTTCTCTATTCAGGTGACGCTCCACGTTAATTACGTCTGTGTGAACAAGGCCCAAAGGTGCACTGGGCATTAACTTTGCTCCTGAGGGTTACAGATGCACTTCTCACCTACCAAAGACCAATTTTTGTGGTAAAATTGGCCCCCCATTAGCCTCTATATCTTTTTCTCCATGATATACAGTAAAAAAAAATAACAAAGTACTTAAGATTAAAAGTGACAGTACATAAATATGAGAAACACCAGAGGCACCAGAGGTGACGTTTGTGAACATGCTCCTCGTTTTATGCTGATTTTTATGCACTTTATTGTGAGTACCCCGATTTGTCTTTTTTTTGTATCAATAAATATTTTAAACTATTGACGTATGTACCGCTCTTTGTGAAAATTACTGCTGATATATCAGATGGGGCCCCACAGGACAAGGGCGGATCCAGAGTCTAGTCTCGGGAGGGGCACTGACAGAAAATATGGTGTTGCTTACAGAACTCAATTAGGTGTCCGATGTGTCCGCTATAATGTTGCAGTACCACTAAAAAATCAATGTCAGAGACTGCAGACGTGGTACAAGAGATGGTCAGAGACTGCAGACGTGGTACAGGAGATGGTCAGAGACTGCAGGCATGGTACAAGGGATGGTCAGAGACTGCAGACGTGGTATAAGAGATGGTCAGAGACTGCAGGCATGGTACAAGGGATGGTCAGAGACTGAAGACATGGTACAAGAGATCAATGCAGCCTCATCAGTGCCCATCATTGCAGCCTTACTGTGCATATGAACGCAGCCCCACCTTTGTGTATAAATTCAGTCCCACTTTTGTATATTAATGCAGTCCCACTTTTGTATATCAATGCAGTCCCACTTTTGTATATCAATGGACTCCCACTTTTGTATATAAATGCACTCCCACTTTTGTATATAAATGCAGTCCCACTTTTGTAAATTAATGCAGACCCACTTTTGTATATAAATGCAGTCCCACTTTTGTATATAAATGCAGTTCCACTTTTGTATATAAATGCAGTTCCACTTTTGTCTATGAATGCAGTCCCACTTTTGTCTATGAATGCAGACCCAATTTTGTATATTAATGCAGTCCCACTTTTGTATATTAATGCATCCCCACTTTTGTCTATGAATGCACTCCCACTTTTGTATATGAATGCAGGCCCACTTTTGTCTATTGATGCAACCACACTGTGCATGGCACTCACCATGGCATTGCCTCGATCACGCACAGCAGGTATCTCCTCTCCTGACGTGTGTCATGGAACAAACAGGAGCTGTAGGTCTGTGTTCAGCAGGGCAGTGTGCTCTAGCAAGGCCCCCCCCTAGACGGGCTTGTGTGATAGACAAAACACTGATTCAATCAGTGTTCCATCTCCATCTACTATCACACGAGCAGGTCTAGCACAGGCAGCACAGCCAAACACAGATCCAGCTCTCACACAGAGCCAGAGATGCCCGATGTCATACACGCAGGAGAGAGGGGAGCATTGCAGTCAGCTCAAAGCAGTCTCAGGACAGGCAGCCTACCAGCCCTGGTGAAGAGAGAGAGTGAGAGACTTTGCAGCGGCAGCTGCATGCTTCAAAAAGCAGTTTAAAACATTTTATTTATTTTTTTAAAGCCAATGTGACATGATTGCCTCGGGGGAGGGGGCAATTGCCCTGTTGCCCCCACCCCCTGGATCCGCCGTTGCCACAGGAAGACTCTGTTTAGAGACCTAGGTTAAACAGTATCAAGAGACGCCTCACCAGTAAACAGCTGGAGTGTATGCCGCTTGTACCTAGAAAGATCTTTATATGTTGTTTGTTACCTTACAGCAGTAAGGTAAGGGGACATCTTCACTAATCACAAGGGGAAAAGGAGCACTTTCCTATTTTGATATCCACATTGTCAACTTGACTGGCACTTTATGTTGTTGCTGTTTGCACATAAATACTGAAGCTCAGAAATTGTTGCAATATTAAATATTTTTGAATACAACTTTTTTTTTGTTTTGTTTTTGTTACGCATGTTTTTTTTTTGCACAATTGCACTCAGCACTTTATCTTTTTAACTTTTATTTATTTTGGCTTTATATTTGTTTGAGTGTTACATATGTTTCATTTGTTTTAACATATGTCCTACATGTTTTACATTTGATTTACTGATCACCTTTTCTTAATACTAGTTATATTCAAAAATTCAAAAACATTAACCCCCCCCCCCCCCCCCCCCACACACACACACACACACACACATAAAAAAAACAGCAGCATTTACAAATATTTATAAAAATAAATAAATGAATGAACATTAAACTTTTGATTGCTGGATATCTCACACTGTTTGAATGAAAGTGCCATTAGTAGGCTTTGTATTCACTGCATGAGCTGAAGTTGAATATGTTTTTCTAAATATGTGAATTACTCGTTACCCTTATTTATGTTAATTTATACTGTATAAAGGAACACATGAAAACTATTATGATTTAAAGTGTAATTCCAGTTTTGTAAAACTTAATATAATATATACAATTACCTTGCAAGTCATTTTGCAAATTATTCATATTAAAATTACCTTTCCCTTTCAGTCTAAAGCCATTCACATTTTTCTGTAACTGCTTAATAAAATTCCAATTTCTGTTCTATAGAAATGAACTGCAAAACTAGACTTAGTACAGTATAATCAGGAACTACTAGAATCCTTTTCTCCTGCTTCTCTGTTTTCTTGACTTTTTTACTCACAACACAGAGCTTGAGGTTAAATCACAGGCAGCCTGTTGTAGTAAATAGTGTTGCTCACGAATATTGCATATTCGAGTATTCGCGAATAACTCGAATATCGCGGTGAATATTCGCTATTGCGAATATTCATATTTTTTTAAATTTATTTTTAAAACAGATCACATCCTAGTGATCTCCATCGACGTCTAAAAGCATTGCTGGTATGATTAGAGACCCTGGGCCGAGTAGCTGAGGCGATCCTTTTATGTTGCCGAATATTCGCAATGCGAATATTCGTATTACGAATATTCGCGAATACTTTCTCTGCCCTTCTTTTGCATCAGAGCCAATCAGTGTTCTCCTACCACAGTTGTCAGAGGTTAGCAACCTCCATAGCAACCAATAAGAACCTGCCTGCACGACCATTATATAAGATCACTCCCAGCAGTATTTCAGTGCAGATTCACAAGGTGGCTAGAGAGAGTGGAGTGTTTCTGTGCGTTTTTCCTGTGTATTGCGATCTTAGAGCTTAGCATTGTGCTTCCTATAGGAAATGATCTCCGTTTTCACGTGTTGTTCGCGCGCATGCGCATGCACAGACGAGTATTTCGCAATCAATTTCGCATTCGCATTAGCGAAATTTCTCAAAAAAAAATTTTTGATAAAATATCACGAATATTCGATATTAACAAATATTTCACGAATATTCTTCTATATATTCGTGAAATATCGCGAAATCGAATATGGCGTATTCCGCTCAACACTAGTAGTAAATTTGCTTTTCCCTGCACCTTTGTAGTTGGGAATTTCCTACTGAGCAAATCAACAATGTTAAGCAAGTTTCTATTTTTTTATTGTATTTTTTATTTTTATTTTTTATTTTAGAATTAGCATATTTCAGAATTTAATTAATTCATTTTGTGTTTTGGCAAGAAAAAGTGCATTTGTTTTGTTGTTTTTAAATATATATTTTTTTTTCTCTCTACACCTACATTTCTTAACCTCATAATTGCAGTGCCATCCATGTTGTGAGTTCTGTGGGTTAAAGCTGCAACCATCAAAATGACTGCTTGCTGCAGCTGGATAATAACACTGGACCTTTAGCATGTTTGGCAGGAGCTGAACATCATATATAGTAGCATGTTTCTCTCCCAGTACTATATATCAGGGCTCAAAATTTCAAGTCCTGAGCTACTAGCCAGGCCTCAAGAGTTACTCGCCACCAGTTGCCCCACCTAATTCATACACTGCCCTGTGCCTAATTACACCCGTAAACACGCCCTCGTAGATTATCTCATGGAATGACACTGTTAAAAGTTTTATGCAGAATCAAGTTACAAAATTAAATATTATTAACAACAACTTTAACAAAATGGGACAGGGCACTGGGGGAAGACCAGAGGGACAGGGCACTGGGGGCAGACCAGAGGGACAGGGCACTAGAACTGGGTCTCTTCCTCATTCTCTTGCTGTCTCCTCTGCAACTCCCATCCATCCTCTCTCTCTCCCTCTCCTATTCATCTAATCATCAAGAGTCTGTGTGTGCGGCTCCACGCTTGCATGTCCCCACTTCCCCCTTTTATTCAGGCTGGCAGTAAGGAGGGGAGCTGCAGTACAGCGGGAGGGAGTACAATCCAGCACTGAGATCCACACAACTGCACAGCCATTGACACCATAGCACATGCACACTGACACCGCACAGCACACATTGAGACCAGTCTGTTCACAGTGCTCAGGCTGAACTGTTGGGCAATAGGTAAAAAAGACCGCGCTATAAAACCCCTCCCCCCCCCAAGAACTACAGGCTGCAGCAAGCGTGTGATAAACAGGAAACAATGGAATATAAAAAGCCGCGCAACACAAAAGTTAATCAAAGTTAGTTACACCAGTATCAATGATGGTAAACAAAATACTACTAAAGTCCATTGAAGTCCATAGTGTTAGAAATAATAATTCCCAGAAGCGATCCTCTGTAAAGTGTCACCAAACGAACACACTCCAAAAGGTGCACCCACCACCAAGTGAATGAGCAGCTTACCAGAGGTCAGACATAAGCCAGCGTCTGACTATAACCCAGTCAACGGCCTTTAAATCCTTGTGGTTCCCAAGATCAACCCGAGTGGACCAGGACGGGACACTTCTTATACTCCGGATAAAGAAAAAGGCGCACATAGCATAATTCCGTTGGCGAAAATTTATTGTAAAAAATAAAAATGTACTTACACAGCACACATGGTAAACGAGCATAAAAACAGATACAAATATTGCCGGCCGGCATGCAGGAGCCCTTCCTCCTCAGCGTGGTGACGTCACTGCGTCGCCTCCCATACGCGTTTCGTCACTAGAAGGACGTATTCAATGGGGGTTGAGAACGTCCTTCTAGTGACGAAACGCGTATGGGAGGCGACGCAGTGACGTCACCATGCTGAGGAGGAAGGGCTCCTGCATGCCGGCCGGCAATATTTGTATCTGTTTTTATGCTCGTTTACCATGTGTGCTGTGTAAGTACATTTTTATTTTTTACAATACATTTTCGCCAACGGAATTATGCTATGTGCGCCTTTTTCTTTATCCGGAGTATAAGAAGTGTCCCGTCCTGGTCCACTCGGGTTGATCTTGGGAACCACAAGGATTTAAAGGCCGTTGACTGGGTTATAGTCAGACGCTGGCTTATGAACTGTTGGGCACTTGCCGCTCTCATGTCAGGTCAACGTTCAGTGAGTGCTACACCGGAGTGGTAATTTTCGCAATCCTCCACCTCACTCATTACTTTCTGCTCTCCAGCTACATTGGTCGGTTGGAGGGGGAAGGCTCAGAGAGGTCATACTGTTAGGTCCCTTGGCTTAATGAGAATTGTAAGGAGAGCACCTGTGTACTGCTCTGCCTGTGGGTGGCTCACCAGACTACTTTTCCAGAGCATGCACCTTACCTCTTCAGCCACCAATCTCATCGGGGCTCTAAGTGTAGGCACAGATTGGAGGGAGATTGGTCATGCAGCCCTGTCATCACTCGCCCCCAGCTTAAATCCACTCGCCAAATGCTAGTAGGTGAGTGGAAATTTTGAGGGCTGCTATATATGACACCTACCTTTCTTATATATGACAGGAATAACTGTGATGTCATTGACCAAGTATAGTAATGTCCATGTTTGTTCAATTACATCACCCAGGAAATCCCACTCTTTATTTATATTGTATACTCTATTTGCTGTCCCCTGCCAAGCTGCATGATTGGATAAGGGTCTGGTGTGGATTTTTGGAGTGACCCCACACACTCTTTTTCTTGATTTTTGCATGCAGTTCTCCCCTCAATATGTATACCAGTGTGAACAAAACCCCAGCAAATGTATTTCACACGTTTTGTTCACACTGGTTCATTTTGTCAGTGTAATATTAGGGGAGGTGCTATAATGTCCCTGGCCTAGCCATTTTTGTTTTGACAGTTCGCTACCATGGGGGTGGGTTGGTGAGAGTCCCATCCCTATGGGTTGGACAAGCAGTGCCTGAGGGGCGGGGCTAGCTGCTCAATGGTTACCTGAGCCTGGACCTTTTGTGCACATGTGTATGTATATATTTGGGAGCACATGCAAGAGAGGCACCACGGACCACCTAGGCTCTTAAGAAAGGGGTGTGCCCCTGAAATGCGTCAGCCGCCTAAGGGACGTCCGACCCTCTCATCATCAAGTCCTACCTGTAGGGGCCATGAGAGACAGTTTGTCAGATAAGCATATACTTATGCTCGCTTTGTGAGTATTACCATTGCCTTCATTTATTTAAATAAACCTTTTCTTTATACACTAATGCACTAGGTCAGTGCACCCTCCTTTCTTTCTTTTTTTTTTTAGCCATATGAACACCCATTGTTTTTGAGAAGGGCTGCAAGACCATAGACCTTGCCTTTAAGACTGGACTGCACTATACGTTTATAGCGAAACACCAGAGTGCAGGAGAGATTTATGTTTTAGAAAACTCTGTGTGCATCTCTGATGGTCATATAATGCCACTGCTCAGTTGGCAGACCTCCAAAAGGAATACAACCTGCCCAATAACCGCCTAATCTCTGACATGCCCACCAGGTGGAACTCTACATTGGCCATGCTGCAGCAAAGGGCTATCAATGAGTATCTGTGTCAATATGGCAGCAGGACAGGGTCAGGGGAGCTTGGGTTTTTTCCCCACGCCAGTGGGACATGATCTGTCCTGTCACCATTTGAGGAGGCCACAAGGATGGTGAGCAGTGACAGTGAATGCATCAGTGACACTGTCCCTCGTATCCACCTGTTGTAGTACACGCTGCGTGGAATAAGAGACAGGGCCCTTGAGGCAGAACAGAGGGAGGAAGAGGAGGACTTCCTTACCTCTCAAGGCCCCCTTCATCCAGACAGTGTTCCTGCTTGCCCACCTATCACAAAGGAAGAGGAGAAGGAGGATTGTGTCAGCATGGAGGTGGAGCCTAGCACTTAGCATAAGCAGCAGTCTTCAAGGGACCAATTACAGTCCCAAGAAACCCATGGACTTGTATGTGGCAGGGACGAGGTGGCCCAGAGGACTCCGCACCGAATGTCTCAGCAAACCTACGCTGTATGGCCTCCCTGATCCTGCAAAGCCTGCGGAAGGATCCTCGTATTCATGCTATTAAGGAGAGGGATCATTACTGGCTGGCAACCCTCCTTGATCCACGTTACAAGGGTAAGGTTGCGGACCTTATCTTGCCGGCGCAGAGGAAGCAGGGGATGAAACATCTTCGAGAGGCCTTGCAGAAAGGTCTGTGCAATGCGTTCCCAGAGACTGGACAACATGTTTGCTGAGGCTTCGGTCAGTCACAAAAGGAGCGGTGGAGAAGGTAGCCGTCTGACCGATGCGTTCAGAATGTTTTTTTCCACATACCTCAAGGTATGACCGTTTCCAGCAACCATCGCCAGCGTCCGTTTTACATGGTGCGGGAATACCTAGGGGCAAGATCAGACTTGGACACCTTTGGCTTACTGGGTCTTGAGGATGGATCACTGGCCAGAGCTTGCACAGTATGCAATTGAGCTACCGGCCTGTCCTGCATCCAGCGTTCTTTCAGAACGCACGTTCAGTGCTGCTGGAGGCCTTGTAACCGATCACAGGGTGCACCTCTCCACCGACTCGGTCGATCGACTGACCTTCATAAAAATTAATCAGGCTTGGATCACCACCAGCTACCAAGCACCTGATGCTGATGTAACCGAATATTTTTTTTTTTAAATGTCAGATCCCTTTAAGACTGCCTATTCTGATGCTGAGTGACTATCCTGTTATGCTGTGTGACTATCCTATTCCTCCTCAATGATCATGCAGAGAGCTTGTAAGAACATTTTTGGTTCTGGGCACCGCCACCAGTGGCTAAGGCCCAATTTTTCTGTCCTGTGTGATTACAATTTTTGATGCAATACTTTGCAGCAGGGCTCATTCCTGCTCTCCAACTAGAGTACCTGTTAGGGGTTTCAGTTTTGTGGCACCAGTGCCTAAGGCCCAATTTTTCTGCCCCTGTTTAACAGGGGCGTGTAATTACAATTTTTGATGCAATACTTTTCAGCAGGGTGTCACAAACTATGGTGAACGAAAGTGAACCACAACTGCGGAGAAATGAATTACATTAATGGAAATAGTACATCTTTCTGTGCAGTATGACATTTAGTATTGGACCCCAGGCGTCACTCTTAATCTTAAGCGAAGAGTTTGGAGTTCATTACATCATCTGTCATTCTAGAGAAGAATCTTTTTAGAAGGTATGCCACAAGGTATTATTGCATACCTGCAAGCACTAGATTAAAATGCATATGCAAGCTTTTTGAGTATACAGGGCAATATGACCTATAAGACGTATAACAAATGTCAAGCACGTAGCTTAAGCATGCAGGGTTTTTATGATAATACTTAGACAAAGTCACTTGATAGTTGTATGAATGCTCAAAATTTATCTCCATTTGTGAAATAAACTAACCCGGCTGATGACAATATGTGCTTCCAGGTGTAATATTAGGGGTTGTTTAGCTCAAGTGGGATAAGCGTTTCAGTGATCCACGCCAGTCAGGAACTGTCTTTAAGGGCTTGTTGGCCCACTTTTATTGAAAAGGCAAAAATAAACAAAAGACCAAACATAGGTTTCCCACGCAGGGGTTTTCACTGTCCACACAAAACGATACCTTCAGCCTCCTGGCTTACACGTGTAAAGAAAATACTGAGCCACCTAGCTCTCCTCAGCAGTAGCCCAACTGCTTAGGCTCCAGCATGGAACCTTCCTAACTCCTGTCAGCAACCTCACTCAGGTCTCTGGGGTTTCTCACAGTGCAGCCTGCACTCTCCAGCTTATTCCATGCACACCTGCACTCTCTGGGGTTCTCCCTTACAAGCCTGGTCTCCTCGGGAGGGTGGAGCCCAGAATGCTGGTCCTGAGTTTCCTATCAGGCCCACACACACCTGCATAATCAGTGTGCTGATCCTTATGAAAATATGGACCCAGGACTGGGGATTTCATCCCACCCGGATCTCTACAAAATCCCCAGGCTCCAGGTCCCAAAGCGTACTTCATTACAAATTGAGGGAACTGAAATGTTTCCTCTGAACCTAGTAATTACGCTGGAGCCCTCAACCCGACCGGTTGAGAACCCTGGGTCACCACACTCCTGGGGTACCACACTACTACACAGGGTATTTATGCAGTATAAGGTAAGGTAAGTCATATGATAGTAGAATAAATCCACAATGGCTAACTCCAAGTATGAAAGTAAATTAAAGATGACTGATCTTAACATGTGCACCCAAGATTATTATATGCAGTATGGAACTAAAGCAAGTCACAAGCATGGAATTTATAGCGTCAGGGGTACTTATCGCTTCCCAGAAGATAGATGCTTCTAAATGGCAGAGTTGTTTCTGGTCTGGAACATTTCAGAGGATCTTGAGTCAGGTCCAGAGAATGTCTCCACAGCAAGGTAGTGTATTGATGGTAGCGTGGATCGTGGATTCAATGCATTGATGGTAGCATGGATTCAGGATTTAGTATATTGATGGTAGCATGGAACCGGGATTGACAGGCTATGGCTAACAATAAAGGAATGCCGTTTTTGTGTCGCAGAGTCATTTTAAAGGGGCAGGAAGTGTGGGTGAGAGGAGCCGCACGTTGCGCTCGGCACTTCCGCGTTCCAGTGTGGAACGCAGCAGCGCTGAGCATTGACATCATTGCGCAGTCGCTGGATGCGTTCCAACATGGAACGCAACTGGTCGAAAAGCGCCAGACGTCGCTTACACAGGGCTCATTAGTGCGCTCTAACTAGAGTATCTGTGAGGGGTTGCTGTATTGTGGAACCAGTGCCTAAGGCCCAATTTTTCTGCCTCTGTTCAACAGGGGCATGTAATTACAATTCTTGATATAATATTTCACAGCAGGGCCCATTTCTGCGCCCACCAAGACTAACTGTGAAGGCTTACAGTGTTGTGGCAACACCAACATCTAGGGCCCAAATTTCTGCAGAGTTTAAACGGCAGGGCACTACTTTCAAACATCCAACTTACAAACGACCCTTACTTGCAAACGGAAGGAGACAACAGGAAGTGAGAGGAAATCTACCCCTAGGAAGGGAAATTCTCTTCTGTAAGAGGTGTCTCCTGTCCACTGATGCTTTATCACCAATCCTTGTTTCACTTAAAAAAAAAAAAATTCAAAAAAACATTTGTCATTGGGACAGAAAGTGAGGTGAAATCTTCTGAACAGATGCGCGCAGACAGCAAAACAAATGTTACAGGGGTGATATCCCTTCTCTATGTTTTCCGAAAAGCTTAAAACATTTTTTTTTTTTCGGCAGGAGCTACACTTTAAAAAAGTACAAGTTCAATACAGATTGTAATTAACAACAAACCTACAGTCCCTGTCTTGTTTGCACCGCCTATATACTGCTGTTCAAAGTATATAGGGCCAAACTGTCTGGTAATGACCTGGGGGGAGGGGGGGAACCCCATGCTATTTTTTCAATGATTTTCATCCATATTGCAGGGACCAGACATTACATTAAAGCCGCAAGCAGTTTTAAATGACTTTTTTCCTATAGTAAAGTCATTTTGTGCAGGGACAGTTCTAAACACTTGCCACTTCACAGGCATACTACAGACACCAAGCAGGTATGATATTTAAAAATAAATTTTCAATTTTTTTTCACTTTAAGCATCATTAAAATCACTGCTCCCGAAAAAACAACCGTTTTTTAAAACTTTTTTTCCATTGATACATGTTCCCTGGGGCAAGACCCGGGTCCTCAAACCCGTTTTACGACAATAACTTGCATATTAGCCTTTAAAATTAGCACTTTTGATTTTGAACGTTTGAGTCCCATAGACTTCAATGGGGTTCTAAAGTTCGCCCGAACGATCAGTCCGTTTGAAGGGGGGGGTGTTCGGCTCATCCCTAAAGACAAGGTAATATTGACCATCTAAAGGGCGAGGCATAAGGGAAGAAGCAGCACTGCATGTGTCTTACCTGCACAGCCACCAGTTAATCCTTCCTCTCACAATGATTTCTATACTCTGCCCGCATGCTCCTAAAGACATCAGCACTGACAAAACATATTGAGCTGAGTCTAGCAAAATCAAGAAGTCACTCACTGTCCGTGTCCTTTCTATGGAGAGCCACCTGGAATGTTTATGGAGTATCTCTCCTGTATCACCCAGAGCTCCATCCACAGCAATCAGTCATAGGGTCCACTTACTTGCGGTGCGCTCCAGACCCCAACAGGGTGCATCTGTCACCTGGACTCATATGACCTGACAACAGCTGTCAAACTGTCAGATCACCTGAGTCCAGGTGACAGATGCACCCCGTTGGGGTCTGGAGTGTACCGCAAAGTAGTGGACCCTATGGCCAACTGCTTCAGATGGAGCTCTTAGTGATAAATAAGAGCAGGTACTCTGTAGTACCAACACAGCTGACACTGGGAACTAGAGAATGAGATTTCCCAGGGTGCCGAATCTAAGAGCCAGCGGGTGTTTACCAGATACCCCTGGTGATGAGGATGGATGGGGATGGCTCCAGGTCACAACCCTAGGGCCTCCCAGACAAAGATTTGGGGGGGGGGACCCTAAAAGATGCATTAAAAATGGTGCATCCATAAGAAACAGAAAAAAAATATTACAGCGCACACATGCAAAAAATGACATTTAACTCCTGCAAGACTACTTAAAACACCTAAACATTTAAAAAAAATATGGGGATTTGGTCACACCATATGGCTATATGGTGCTAAAGCCCACTTACTGCGACAAAGTACCCTAAGATAAGTGGGTCCTATGCTAGCCATAGAATGGAAAATCTTGCTTCTCTGAACCATGGGAGAAATACACTCCTCTATAAGGGAGAATTATAGACTCCTCCTATAACACAGGTGGACACTAATGAGAGGCAATGATTAGGGAGTAGGGTGCTCCCAGCTAGGGCCTCCCAGCTCACAGTAGACTACAGGGAGGTAGAGAGGAAGCAGCAGACTGGGAAAACAATGTATAGTCAGGAGATTGCCAAAAGTCAGGGCAACAAGCAGGTAAGGATAGTCAGGGGATAGTCAAAGGTCGGGGGAACAAGCAGGTAAGGATAGTCAAGAACAAGCCAAGATCGGTAACTGGAATCAGACATAGAACACACAACAAGGAAGCCAGATACACAATATTGATCAGCAGGGCTGGCTTGCAGTGCACAGGTTTGTATAGATTTCCCTGATAGAGGCTGGGGTGGAGCCATGCTTTGAGGAGAGATTACTTAAGCAGCCAGGTGAGAGTGGCTGGCCTCTTAAGCTAAACACATGGAGAGGTAAGCTGACAGACACACATTACTGCATAACCATGACACTTCTTGATACCCATTGTCACTAAGGCAGAAAGTAATCAGAAATCCAAACTTTTAGAGCTGTCACCAGAACAAGTGAGGTGAGGGTTAGTCTCCCAATGAGGATACGTGTTTTGGTAACAACTGTTTAGGAGTAGATTTCTTATGACTTTGTGGAGATTTCTTCTTTTTTCTTCTTTGGTCTCCAGGACAGGAAGTAATGGAAAGATCCTCAATGGGACACAGACAGTTAAAAATAAACAGAAGTTTTAACTCTTCCCTACTCTATCCAAAACCCCCCAAAAAATCTGTAATTACACTTTAAAATGCTTCACTTGCATATACAGACCCTTAACTTAATTATAATTAATTATAATTTACTTAATTATATAAATTATATGAAAAACACCAGCGAAAAATGTAACAATACATTTAAGTGTTTGTTCACCAATGCCAGAAGCCTGCCAAGCAAAACAGGTGAGTTGGAAGCTCTGGTGCATGAGGAGAGCTATGATGTAATCGGTATTGCTGAAACTTGGCTTCAATCCTCACATGACTGGGCTATTAATATTCCTGGCTATGCTCTCTTTCGGAAAGACAGGGTAAAAAGGAAAGGTGGAGGGGTCTGTCTCTATGTGAGAAGAAGTGACCTCAAAGCAAGCGTGAAAGAGGACCTGGTTGATGGAGAGTGTGATGAAGCTGAAGCATTATGGGTGGAACTGCATACAGATGTGCATAGTTCAAAGTAATTCATTGGAGTTTGTTATAGACCACCCAATGTTAACGAGGAGGTGGAGACTCACTCCTTGCACAGATGGAAAGGGCTGCAAGGGCAGGGACGGTGATAATAATGGGGGATTTTAACGACCCAGAAATTGACTGGAATAATGGAATTTCTGGGACAGTTAAAGGACAAAAATGTAAAAACCTATTGCAGGACAATTTTATGGTCCAGATTATTGAGGCCCCAACTAGGCATAAAGCTCTGTTGGACCTCGTAATCTCAAACCATGCAGAGCTTATTACTCATGTTCAGATAAAGGAACACCTGTGTAGCAGTGATCATTCATAACATGATTTCATTTAATGTTAACTATAAGCAAGAAATACATACAGGAAAGCTAAAAACACTTAACACTTATTTCACTTATTTCAAGAGAGCACATTTTCAAAGGATGAGGACTGCTCTCCAGGACTTGGACTGGGAGGGAATATTGGCACCGATGAACACAGAACAGAAATGGGAATTCTTCAAAAAGACTGTTTGGAACCTCACTGCAAAGTATATTCCCATGGGCAATAAGTTTAAAAGGCTAAAAAAAAAAAACTATGTGGCTCACGGTCAAAGTTAAAAAAGCTATAAACAATAAGAAAATAGCTTTTAAAATATATAAAAATGAAGGAACACTAGTGTCATTTAAATGTTACAAAGAATATAATAGAATATGTAAAAAGGAAATCAAGGATGCAAAAATTCAAAATGAACGACAGATTGCAAAAGATAGTAGGACAAACCCCATTAAATTCTTTAAATATATTAATAGTAAAAAGGTCAAGTCTGAGCATGTAGGCCCTTAACAAAATAATCTAGAGTGGGTGACTGAGGACAAAGAGAAGGAAAATGTATTAAATGCTTCCTTCAGCTCTGTGTATACAATGGAGCATGGGGGAGCTCATGTCCATAATGTGGGTGGGAGTGACCCGAATCCACAATGGCTCAAAAGTGATATTGTCCAGAAATATTTAGACAGAATAAAGGTGGTTAAAGCACCTGGACTAGATGGCATCCACCCATGGATCCTAAAAGAATTGAGCTCTGAAATTTCAAAGCCACTGTATCTAATATTTAGGGACTCATTGACGACAGGAATAGTACCACTGGATTGGCGTAGAGCCAATGTGGTGCCTATATTTAAAAAGAGAACAAAGTCTTAACCAAGTAACTATAGACCTGTTAGTTTAACTTCTATAGTTGGGAAGATACTGTAACGTTTAATAAAAGACCACATGGATGAGTTCTTGCTGGAAACAAACTATTTAAGCAGCAGACAGCATGGATTCATGAAAGACAGAAGTTGTCAAACAAACCTGATTTCCTTTTATGAAGAGGTAAGTAAAACCCTGGACAGAGGCGTGGCAGTAGACGTGGTATATTTGGATTTTGCAAAAGCATTCGATACAGTTCCCCACACACGGCTCATGTGTAAGGTAAGGTCTACAGGATTGGATATATCAGTTTGTAAATGGATAGAAAACTGTCTGAAAGACTTCAGAGAGTTGTGGTTAATGATTCATACTCTGAATGGTCCAAGGTTATCAGCGGTGTACCCCAAGGTTCAGTGCTGGGACCCTTACTTTTCAATATATTTATAAATGATATTGGGTCTGAGATCAAAAGTAAAATTTCTGTCTTTGCAGATGACACCAAGCTATGCAGTGGAATAACGTCCTTGCAGGATGTCTCCAATTTACAAGCCGACCTTAATGCTCTGTCTAATTGGGCGACTAAGTGGCAGATGAGGTTTAATGTTGATAAATGTAAAAGTTATGCACTTAGGGGCTAAGAATATGCATCATACATGCTAGGGGGAGTACAACTGGGGGGATCTGTAGTGGAGAAGGATCTGGGGGTTTTAGTTGATCATACGCTCAATAATGGCATGCAATGCCAAGCTGCGGTTTCCAAAGCGAGCAAAGTCCTTTCTTGTATTAAGAGAGGTATGGACTCCAGAGAGAGAGATATCATTTTTTCACAGAAAGAGCTGTGAAAATGTGGAACAGACTCCCTCCAGAGGTGGTTCTGGCCAGCTAAGTAGATTGCTTTAAGAAAGGTCTGGATTCTTTCCTAAATGCACATAATATAACTGAGTACTAAGATTTGTAGGTAAATTTGATCCAGGGTAAATCCGATTGCCTCTCGGGGGATCAGAAAGGAATTTTTTCCCCTCCTGTTGCAAATTGGATCATGCTCTGCTGTTTGTTTTTTTTTGCCTTCCTCTGGATCAACTGTGGGTATGGAATTGGGTGTATGGGATTGTACTGTGTTTACTGGATGGACTTGTGTCTTTTTTTCAACCTGACTAACTATGTAACTGCAGTTAAAGTTTTCTTTGTGATTGTTGACTGCATCACAAGCCAAGTGTACTTGAGTAGTTAAATTATTGTTACACCAATTTTTCCACAGAAAATCTATATATTTAAAATAATATACAGTATTACTAATTGTAAACGTGAATGGCAAAGGTCTATCATGCCAGTTATCATCTGGTCACTATCTGATCATATTAATATCCTTTTTTATTTATTTTTTATTTTAAGCTATAAACCAATAGAAAATGAATGTATTGTGCATAGCAATTACAGGATTCAATATTAAGGTGTGCATAGCAATCCTGATCATCAGGCAAATTAGGGGACAACTTTATGAGAACATTTTAGAAAAGATTTAAAGGGATTTTTCCACATTGCTCACAAATTTTACATGTAGGTTAGGGTGACCAGATTGAGGGCACTGTCCCTGGACCAAGTCTGTCCCCGGTTTTGTCCCCGGATTGGATTTGAACAGGGGTTGGGGCAAGTTCAAAGACAGTAAAGTGCAGAATTAAAAAAAAATCTGAATTACACATCCCCACTCTACTAGCTTGGGGGGGGGGGGGGGGTAGTACTTTTTCCCATTATCTGTGCCCCTTATATGTGCTCGTCGGAGCGGAGGGAAAATGTCTTCAATTTCAAGTGCCCATTCAGTTCCACTCGCATGTTCGCCTGCCTATCTCCTTGCCTTCCCTGGTGGAGTGATCTTCCTCCACTCCCCACCCAGTAGTAGCCGGGGGCCCAGAGAGTGAGACTTGACAGACTGTGAGGCGGGCGGCGGCAATGGGTAGAGAGTTGCTGATTGCCGCCATTATTGGTAAAAAAAAAAATCTGTCCCCGGATTTCATTTAAAAAATCTGGTCATCTTAATGTAGGTGCAGGGGCAAAGTCTGGCATATGTGAATAAGGCTTTCAGACCTCATTTGCAGGATGTTAAATCTGCAGCATATGTTGACGAACAAGTGAAATACAGCTCATCTTGTCTAGGAGTCAGTGGTGAATCATTGAATCCACAATCCAGGATCAGGCACAGAAATTCTGGTGATATTTTAAATATGGCACATTTTAGACTCTTGAATTTTGTGTTATAGAATGGGCACTCTAGATATAGGATGGATGGTAGCAAGTGTAAATAAATTATGCATAGGAGTTAGCAAAACCAGTTAAATTAATTTTATAAAACTCAAAAAACACAAAATGTTTCTAGATTTTTCACTTCATAAAATTAATATTGTTTAAAGAATCTAAAGGACAAAACTTTTTTTAGTTTTGGATAAAGTGGTAAGGTGTTACAATCTGTTGTCTGTGTCCCTGCTGGGAAAAGTCACCCTTTCTATTTTTTTGTCTTGACTAAGAATGAGCTTTTGGGCTAACCTAATATGTTGACCTAATATGTCCATATTAGGACAATGTCATTATTCAAATATGGCCATGTGGTCATCAGCATCCTTCCCCCTTTGTTACATGCAGCTGTGAGGTGGGAAATTCCCTGGTGACCGTTGGGTGGGCTAGCGACCTGCTATGTGACCGTTTGCTTTAGGTTTGGGCCAAAATGAGTTTGGCCTGACCCTAAACTCATCCTTACTGGTGACCATTGTAACTGGAAACTAAAATGAGGGAAAATACAACATTTTGAACTAGAACAAAGGAAGAATCTCCAACAAGGGTCATTTGTTCCTATAACAACTAATGCCGCGTACACACGATCAGTCCATCCGATGAGAACGGTCTGATGGACCATTTTCATCGGTTAACCGATGAAGCTGACTGATGGTCCGTCATGCCCACACACCAACGTTTAAAAAAACGATCGTGTCAGAACGCGGTGACGTAAAACACAATGACGTGCTGAAAAAAATGAAGTTCAATGCTTCCAAGCATGCATCGACTTGATTCTGAGCATGCGTGGATTTTTAACCGATGTTTCGTGCCTACTAACGATCGTTTTTGACCTATCGGTTAGGAATCCATCGGTTAAATTTAAAGCAAGTTTTTTTTTTTTTAACCAATAGTTAAATAACCGATGGTGCCCACACACGATCGGTTTTAACCAATGAAAACGGTCCATCAGACCATTCTGATCGGTTTAACCGATCGTGTGTGTACGCGGCCTAACAGTATTTGTCCCTTATTTTGGAGAGATTTCCTCTTACTTTCTGTTGTGTCTATGGGATGGGAACTGAAGAGGTACGTGATCTGGCACAGAGCAGCCAACCTGCTGTGGTAAATGTACAGTGGTGGCCCACAAGTGGTTAAATAGCTACACATAACAGGGAGAGAGAAGAGAGAGTGAGGCTGGGTTCACACTACACTACACGACTTTCATCCTACTTTGCCCTGCGACATTTGTCCTACATTGATCCTACATTGGTCCTACATCCATCCTACTTTCATGAACAGGATACTACTTTGGTCCTACTTTGTGATAGACTGACTTGTTCTTTGACCAATCAAAACAATCCCAGAGTGAGATAAATTCCTTTTACTGGTGCTGTAATCTCATGTCAGATGGCAAAAGTCGGATGGTTAGGACAAGGCTCCTACTTTGGTCCTACTTTAATGATATTCAATGGGCTGAAGTAGGATCAATGTAGGACCAAAGTAGTACAGGGAGTAGTTTTAAAGTCGGACCGACTTGTGTAGGACCAGTTAAGACAGCTCTCGTAGGGAAACATTGATTTTCACACATCATGCTACATTAGCTCCCAATGTAGGAGCGTTGTCGGAACAAGTGTGAACCCAGCCAGAGGGAGGGTCACTTATCTGATTCAGCTGTGTGTGTCATGTGAGCTTCAGCTGCTTAGGTGCTGCAAACACAAACTTTTATTTAAAAAAAAAAAGAGTTTAAATTAGCTTGGTAAACGTATAAGAGGGTGCTTAAGTCTCCACCTGAATTTGGTTATAATTCAGAAATATGAAAAATGTCATATTTTCCAACAAAAATATTTTAAAAAAACTGGGAAGGGAAAGGAATAAAGGAAGGAAAAACACTACACATTCTGCATCTACTATGTTTGTCTTTTTTATGTGCGTTTGTTACAGAATTATCGGTGATCTGAGTGCAAGGTATGACAAAGATTCAGCCTGCAGTATCTCTATCAAAGAAGAGGCACACTTGCTGTTCAAGTTTAATGTGTTAAACAGAAATAGGTCACATTACACAGATGATTACTTTCTTTATAGTGGCAGCGCAGGCCACATAGAAAAGCACATCAATTTGTGTTAGCAAAATACCAGTACGAACATATAAGATACTAACAGAGAAGGTGAATGTCAGAAAGAACACAAACCTGAACAAACGTAGCATAAACAGAGTGTGACTAACCTTTATCGAAGAGGAGACACAAAAAGCTGCTGTTCACTTGCTGTCCAAGTTTAAAGGGGGATGTAAACCCTTGTTTTTTTTTTAAATAACAAACATGTCATACTTACCTCCATGGTGCAGTTCATTTTGCACAGAGTGGCCCGTATCCTCCTCTTCTGGGTTCCCTCAGCGATGCTGGTAGCTCCTCCCCGGACCCCGCATCTAGTTCCCATATTGGGAAAGGCTCTCCTAAGGTAAAGTAAGATTTTTAGAATGAAATCTAGGGACATATTTTTTTTTATTGGTAAATGGTAAACTATTTTATACGCATATTTTCTTCAAATTATATATGCAGTCAGTGGTGTAGCGTGAGTTGTCAGCGCCCGGGACAAGGCAAATTTGCAACCCTGCCAGACTTTTAGCACTCCCTGAGTCCCTTCCACTAGTACAGTAGTACTGACCAACTTGATTCCTGCACTGACATACCTGATCACTGCACTAACCTACCTGATTCCTACACTGACCACTACACTAACCTACCTGGTTCCTACACTGACCTACCCTATCCCTACACTGACCACTACACTGACCTACCTGATTCCTATACTGACCACTACACTAAACTCCCTGATTCCTACACTGACCACTTCACTAACCTACTTGATTCCTACACTGACCTACCCGATTCCTATACTGACCACTACACTGACCTACCTGATTACTATACTGACCACTACACTGACCTACCAGATTCCTGCACTACTCACCCCCCCCCCTTACATGAACAGTGTAGATCCTTGTACTGTTCCCAACACCCCATCGCTCTTCAGTATCCCCCGCCACAAGCTTCTCCAATAGCTGCCATATGCTCTGCACCAGCCCACCCCTCCACTGTTCTCACACACACACGGCCCGAACGCACCAGAGCGATAATGGGGGACAGGCTGGACCACAGGAGTCCCTGAGCGGGGGGGCAACATAGCACACTTAGGGGGCACAGTAATGATTTTGCGCCCCCCAAAATGTTGCACCTGGGGCGAGAGTACCAGATGCCCCTCCATGCCACTGCAATCCGGGGACAAATCCAGGGACAGACACTGTCCCCGGAAACCTGGGATGCCTAGTCACTCTATCTTAAGGTGGACACCCATGCGGGCTCGCTCCAGAGTCCTGTATCTGTGTCCATTCACACAGAATGCAGTACTCGGCCCTGCCCCTGGCGCTGCATCATTGGATTTGATGGACAGCAGCGGAAGCCAATGGCTGCACTGTTATCAATCTATCCAATCAGGACAAGAGACACCGGATAGAGCTGGTGGGCTAGTTCTCAGATGGAAGATGACAGCTTTCAGGTAAGTAAAACGGGGGCATTGGGGGGCTGCAGCACTACAGAAGGTTTTTTAACTTAATGCATAGGATGCATTAAGGTGAAAAAACATTAAGTTTAAAACCCCTTTAATGTTAACTTGATGGTTTTCAGTCTCCTGGAATCACACTACAAATCATCAGAGCTCCCCCTGGCTGCAGTCTAGTAATAGCATTATTGGGAGGTTTATTTATTTACTTGCTGCATGATGTTCCATGCCTTCTTGATTTACATTTACTTTTCCTTTCCCTTTTAGGATTCACATTGCTGTAGAGCCCTAGATTTGTGGAATGGCATGAAGGTTCTGACATGGAATACCAAATTTTAGAGGGGCAACAACTGCCAACCTTTTATTTTATCCCATTGTTTCTCGGTTTAGCTTGTAGAGATAGAATTACTATTTCATGACTTTGAGATTACTTATTTTACACAAAGTATATGGAACACTGTTGTATTGAGAACATTATAGAAAATGTAGGGGCATGTCACTAAAAATTTAGCCATGTTGGTATATCTCTGTAGTTTCTTATACTTTAAAGATTTTACTGATTCCTGTGGGTAATCTATAAAAAAAGACCCAAAATTGTATCTACAATCACAGGAGCCTGATTGTAGCTGCCAGTCATACACTGCTCAGTTCACGGGAACCTCAGGAGAGAACCAGTGCAGACATGGAAATCTTATACTGTCTTTCATGTTTACCCCTGACTATACAACATCAGAATCAGAAACAAAGTGTACATACAGAATTCTAAAAGGTAGTATATCATGAGGCCAGAGGTGATTTTAAAAATAAGTGGAACACCTAAATTAAATATATGAACACATGGAAAGCATCTGTTATTTTCTTTATTGTACCTCAGGGGTGCAGAGGTGTCTTGGCTTTCCAAAACATTATTGTTGTTAAAATTCTGCAAAGAAGTAGCAAGAGAGCTCTAAGGCACCATTCACACATTGCTGACACGCTACATTTCAATGGATTTTCCCACACACGATAAAAGTACAAAGTAGCTCATGGACCTTTTTTGAGCATCAAACTTTTTATGTTGTTTGATTTCACTTTTTCATACAGAAAAAAAATGAGTGTCCACAAGAGTGGGACACAATTATATGCTATTGTGCAGACACATTTTTGTTTGTTCTTTCTGTGTAAAATATATGCGATGACGTGATGAACACAGAAAACCCGTGGTTAACCAGATCCCACCCAGCCTTTTACAATATGACAGCTGGACAGGCCTCTCGTCGATCTGGGAGGACGTCACATGGCAATTGGGAACCACAATGATATCAAACAGTGATAAAATTGCAATTGAATGTTAATACCTTCTGCTGACCACCTGTTTAAATGGTAATAGATAAGGCTCCACACAAAATTCAGATTAACTAAGAAGTGTTTACTTGGTAGAGAGAAGAACAAAGAGAGTTATACAACAGTTGACTACTTACAGGGCCCTGCAAGTGCCAATAATAAAGGTTAAGAACAGGTTTAAATAACACAGACCAATAATACAGACCTGTAAAAGAACGCAGTGGAGGGGTCTCCCCAATACAATACCACCAGCACTGGAGTACCTCTCCACTAGGCCTCACCCAGCTCTCAGGAACAACAATACTGTACGAATAAGTATAAAATAATTATGCTATGTATATAAGTCTATGACTCTTTAGTTCCCCCTAGCGGCAGTTCTTGGACCCGTGTCCTACTATGATAGCTCAGTTAGTCAGACTGAATCCTGTAATCGTTCCTTCCGGTTTACTGAATTCTTTGCTAGCATTAATTGGTGCATGTTATTAATTTGTAATCCAATACAGGTAAAGAAAATGGAAACGAACACTCAAAGTAAATATGGCGTGTTGGCGACACAAGCGGCAATTCCTTTAATGCACAGTCACTGCCGAATGCAATGTAACACTGCACGTGTTAACCTCCAAACAACAATGGTGAGTCTATACGATCCACCTTCCTGCGATACAGCTATTATATCGTTGGGCAGGTGCCCTTCTCAGTATGCTCCGTCTGCAGTGTCCCGGTTCCCAGCCTCTCCGCATCTGTCAGTCTCTGGTCCTTCGCGCAGCCGTCACAAAGTGCTGGTGGACAGGCGACCCTGGTTGCCGTGGAACGTAGGCCAAACACTGTGTCAAGGATTCCCCTTCAGGATAGGCGACCCGCTTAGCGACTGTAGGCCCAGGCGTCTGAGGCCTAGGCTTCTTGAAGCAGGCCTCAGCACAGGCTTCCTGCTTGTTAGAAGTCGCCATCCCAAGAGACTGATGCACACCTCCCCTTCCTTTAAGTAGCTTCTCCCAGAAGGCCTTGCATGAAGCAATGCACCTTGGGTAGCACAGTAGCACTGTGGGTATCGTAGTCTGTCAAACACCCAAGGCAATGGAGTCTTTATCTCCCTGTACTCCGAGTTCCATAATCCATTGTTGTGATGAAATAAAACTAAAGTTCCTTCTCATTACAAACTGTAGTCTATCGGCCACATTGCAAAGTTACACCTTGCTACATAAGGCAGAATGGGGCCCAAGATAGGAGCAGCTTTGGCATCTCCTCCTGGATTGCAATAGGCTCACAGCTTCACAATTTGTATTGCCTTTACTAGCATTCCCCCATTAGACACCTGGGGCCAGATTCACAGAGCGATTGCGCCGGTGTTACAGGAGATGCGCGGCGTAAGTCTAAATTTGCGCATGCGTTTCGATGCGCCGCATCCCCAAAACGAGATACGCAAGAAATCTACTTTTTTCGGACCGGCTTAATTTCGATAGACCGGCGTATCCGTCCGCGCAAAACTGCGCTAGACACACCATTGATTTGCTATTCAAATATGCAAATGAGGGAGTTACGGGGATCGACAAAAGAACGTTGGTGCAGCGCAGGCTACGCGCTGTGCGCAACAGCTGCACGTCCTGTCTAAAATTAGACCATATAAAAGGTGGTATAAAATTAGACAATCCGTCTACATGTCAGCTAAAGCAACACTGTTAGTGAGGAGCAGAGCAGTCACACTTGCTGGACAACAAACTGTATGCCAACAGGCCAGGGGCATCCATGCTCATAGATATACTACTGACTTTAGATGAGCAAAGAAGGAGGAGGGCACGGAGGAGGGCACAAAGGAGGGCACGGGAGAGGAATTTTTTTTTTCTCCAAAAACTTTTTCTTTGCTTTTATAAACATTTTTACAAAAAACATACATACATATATACATCAATACATAACAAACATACAAATTACAAACACGGTCTCACTATCTTTCAATAGCCCTTTAAAACCTTGACGGATATAATAATCTAATCTGATACAAGCCCCTCACTCTTCACTTGATATATCACACACGCATAGACATCTTTGGCATGAGTGATTCTGAGGTGTCTCGCATCTTCAGATTCGCCCCTCATGCCATCCTGGAATTAACCACAACCCTGCAGGAGGACATCACCAGCCCAACACATGACACCACCCATGACACCCATGACAGCTACATATACAATCCTAGCCCCATCCCCACAGATTTTGAACAGAACATGTATGGGGACAGCTGGCTGGTTGGTGAGTGACATGGGTGGCAGGCATGACTGTCCCCCCCATGATGCTGAAATCACAAGGGGCACATGCACTACTAACATACTCCTGTCTTATCCCTTCAGGGTGACTCTGCATATGCACTCGGACCCCATCTCATGACTCCTATACGGAACCCCCCATGGTATCCTGTTGTATTCCCCAAACTTTGTATGCCAGATCATTGGTGCATGTTGCATGCTGCACAACTTCGCAGTGAGAAAGGGCCTGGAGATTGACATAAGTGATGACCTGACCCCTGAACCAGACAATCCCCCCCTAACCGAGGCTACCCCGTCTTCTGAGGGAAGAGCAGCCAGGTGCCAGCTCACATTAGGCATCTTTGCACGTTAAACACACACATTAATCATGGCACAATGAGAATGCATGCATGCACACCACTGTGGTCCCTAGCACAGACACATCACATCCTCATCACATTGGATTGGCACAAGCCCACCATGCAGGACTTGTGAGCAGCAACGCCATGCCACGGCTCCAATTATGTCACTGTACATTCATACACCATTCACACGGACCTGGGGATCACTTCTCCACCACAAATGAGTGTGACACCCCTTTTCCATCAGGAATGTCACCCCCACATTCCAAAATCATTCACAAACAGAACCAGCAAAAATATTATTTTAAAAAAAAAACAACAAAGAAAACACAGAAAACACAAAAATCACTCTGCAAAACAGTCCCCAAATATCTCAAAGACACGTCACAAACAAACAAACGCTAATAAACAACAGAACAAAAGCACCTTGCTGTATAGGAAGGCATACAAAGGGATGTACTTTTGCAAAGGAAGGGCGTTTGTGTCTGTCAAATTTAAGCTGTCTGCGTAGTTCACTAAGTTGCCCGGGTCCACTTCCAATTTCACTGATTGCGCCGTTCCCGAGTTGTGAGCATGCGCACAGAGGTGCTGACCATGGTCTGCTTCATGTGCGCATGTGCGATCAGGCCGGCCCTTCATTTGCATGGGTTCACGGCTCATTTCAATGTAACACGCCCACGTCCTTCCCAATTTGAATTACTCCGCCTTACGCCTCGGAATTTACGTTACACCGGCGCTAATTTCTGCACAAACACTACGCGGATACGGTGATTGCGCCTCTACATTGAGCCGGTCTAACGTAAAGGAGGTGCGCTACGCCGGTCAAAATATGCACCAATGTACGTGAATCTGACCCCTATTGCCTTCAAGGAGAAAAGATGGCAGGAAATTAATGCACTGCAATTATTCAAACATACCATAAAATTACATATTTTTTATTGTTCATATTCAAAGCACTTCTATTTTAACTTTCTTATTCCACCACAAATTGTTCTTATATAATAAAATTAAGATGTTTTTCTAAGGTATAAAACCATGAAATAATCAACTAAAAGGTCAGGGCCAACTTTAATTTACTAACAGAACTGAGACAATGTAAAAGTGTAAGTTACAAATACATTCCTACGTACGAGAGGATCATCTGGTTAATGTAGTTGTAAAAATTTAATAGCTGGCTTTATAATAATACATGTAGCAATGCTCTAGTTAGACATGCGTCAGTTGTTTAATTTGCCTTCTGAGTTTAGTACACAGCTCTAATAAATAATATATGTAATTGGCATTTTAATAAGGCAGTTGTAAGTTGGTTAATGCACATTAAGAATTTATTGGCCAAAAGTTTAAAACATAGGCAGATGCCACGGTGCTTTTATTAGAAATGCATCAGTTGGTGGGCCTATTGTTGGTATAGAAGACTCCTAAATATTACATATAATAAAATGTTTTTTTAAGAGAACAGTAAGTGGTTTTATTTATAGTCCAATAATACTTATCATAACCATCATTTGTTATCATATAACATTATACATGGATTTAAAGACCTCATTTGTTAAACTCATTTTAGTCTTTAGTATGAATTATATATGCTCTGATTATTTACCATTAAATTAATATTTAGTCCTTGTATTTTATGCATGCCATATATTTACAATGATATAATATTATTTGGGTTCAAGAACTTCCCTCTTTCGGGTTCAGCACTTCCCCCTATTTCCTGTCTAGGAGTGTGAACACCCTAATTTCTTCACTCACATACATTATATTACCAAAAGTATTGTGACGCCTGCCTTTACACGAAAATGTGCTTTAATGGCATCACAGTCTTAGTCTGCAAGCTTCAATATTGAGTTAGCTCACTCTTTGCAGCTATAACAGCTTCAACTCTTCTGGGAAGGCTGTCCACAAGGTTTAGGAGTGTGTCTATGGGAATGTTTGACCATTCTTCCTGAAGCACATTTGTGAGGTCAGGCACTGATGTTGGATAGAATGCCTGGCTCACAGTTTACGCTATAATTCATCCCAAAGGTGTTCTGTCGGGTTGAGGTCAGGGTTGGCCCTTCCTGTTCCAACATGACTGCGCACCAGTGCACAAAGCAAGGTCCATAAAAACCATGGATGAGCGAGTTTGGGGTGAGGAACTTGACTGGCCTGCGCAGAGTCTTAAACACAACCCAATAGAACACCTTTGGGATGAATTATAGCAGAGACTGCAAGACAGGCCTTCTCTCCAACATCAGTGCCTGACCTCACAAATGCGCTTCTGGAAAAATGGTCAAACATTCCCATACTCCTAAACCTTTTGGACAGCCGTCCCAGAAGAGTTGAAGCTGTTATAGCTGCAAAGGGTGGGCCAACTCAACATTGAACCCTATGGGCTAAGACTGGGATGACATTAAAAGTTCATGTGCGTGGAAAGTCTGGTGTCCCACTTACTTTTGGTAATATAGTGTGTCTACATAGACTAGAGGATAAGCAAAAGGGTAGGGAGCATGCATGCTGTTGTGGCTCCACTGAGACTTGCTAGTGATGAGAGCCACAGCAGTAAATTAAATGCAATTAGATAAGATAAGCAATGTTTCTGTGAGTAATGGAAGTAATTGATATCAACATTCCATAAAAAGCGTTCACAATGTGCTCATATGCCCTTTTTTTTTACAAAATAACAGTTTTCTCCTTTTTTCATCCTTTTTTACATCTCATTGTTGTTATTTCCTCTTTTTAGCCTATTCCTGTCTATGAAGAAAAGGAAAAAAACAGATCATCTGAGCTCCTCCCTCTGATGCGTTTCACTTGATTATTATTATTATTATTATAATACAGGATTTATATAGCACGAACAGTTTTCTCAGCACTAAAAAGAGACAGCACCGTTACAGTACCATTCAATATAAGAGGGTTAGGAGGACCCTGCTGCTGAGAGCTTACAATCTAATATGGAACAACTTATTTGTACAGTAGATTCGGTGAATACGATTTTACCTAGTGAAATGTGTTGGAAGGAGAAGCTTAGGCGATTTGCCTTGCACCAAATAGATAAAAAAAGTATAGCAAGGATAAGAGATTCAAAGTGTGCCTTTTTTTTTCCAGATGTGCAAATGTGACCTGGTGTTGATGAGTGCCGAGGATATAAATCAGTAGCAGAGCAGCATTTTTTCCATTTACATGACAATTCCTGTTTTCTTTAGCTATGGCTGCAAGTCATTGCTCTTGTCTGTCTTGTCTGTCGATTGGTTCTGCACCACTTAACCACAATAATATACAAGCCAAACTTTAAATAACATAATATATCAATATCAAGTTCATGCAGGTAAATATGCACCAAAACACAAGTGAAAAGTTCATGCATGTGTCTGTCTCTACCAGTTCTACCATATTGCAAGTCTATTAGGATTGATAGATGGTGGCTCTGTACTATTTCAGGGGTATGCATTAGATTCCTGCAATATGGGGTCATAAGAGGCAGTTGGCTTTGTGTAATGTAGGAGTGCATCTGTTTTTTAAAAGGGACAAGGTTGTGATCAACAGACCCAGTACTGCATGGATTGCAGTAATGTGAGTTTTATAGGGGATAATAAATTAAAGGGAAAATGCCTGCAGATGGATGGATGGTAAAGGAATGTTAGAGTAAGGAGAAAAAAAAACGATTTGATCCCCTGCTGATTTTCCATGTTTGCTCACTAACAGAGAAATGATCAGTCAATATTTTTAATGGTAGGTTTATTTTAACAGTGAAAGACAGAAGTACAACAACAAAATACATGTTTATGCATTTTAATGAGTGAAATAAGTATTTGACCCCTTCGCAAAACATGACTTAGTACTTGGTGGGAAAACATTTGTTGGCAATCACACAGGTCAGAGGCACTAACCAGTATTCACCAGAGCTCCTGATGGTGGAAATGGGCTTTGCTGCGTGTTAGTACCAGGTCGCAGCCTTCGGGATAGCCCCACGAGCATGTGATCAAGGCAGGGGTTTCGGTAGCAGATATAGCAGGTAGGGATCAAGCAGAAGCGTAGTCGATAAACAAGCCAAAAGTCCGTAACAAATAGTTACAGGTTGGGATTCAGCAGAAGCGTATTTGAGGAACAAGCTAAATGTCGGTAATGAATGGTAGCGAAGATACGGTCGGCAGCAGGAGAGACGGGAGCAAGTTATTGGCTGGTGAACACACAATATTCTGGCAACCAGAAAGTGCAGAGACATGGCTTACATCTGGAATTTCATGGGAAAAGCAAGGTTCAAGGCAAATCAATCATTTTGATTTCACATAATTTTGAACAAACTGTAACAACACCAACAAATCTATTCTTATTTTTTTTTTTTATTAAACAATATATTTTTTCAGATCATCTATAGTTCACAATTCAAGCACTTTTATGACCATTCATTTGCACACATTAATGCCATTATTGTTCACATGTTTGAGGTCATATTGCTTGTCTTATAACTTCTCACTTTCTCTACGACATATATATTTTGAGTTTCTCATCAGATATTCACATTTATTCACGTACACACCGATTCTCATCACACATGATGTGCCTCTTGCGCATGATATACATTGATTTTACAATCATTATTATATAAGATCTTTGTCTTCACAACTATTTATCCCTTTGCATATATATATATATATACACCAACTTTATATATACATATATTGGTTCTACTCTAGATTAATTTTATTAGATCTAGACTTCATTTAATTGTATAATAAGAATCATTTTGTTTTGTTTTATTTTGTTGTTTTGGAATTTTCGTTCAGTCCAGCTCCGCCTGTGATGGACACAGCTGTTACCTGTTCAAACATAGGTGGCAGGTGAACATCACTGGCAGTAGTGGCTCATGTGATCATTTCTTGAATTAGTATATATTTGGAAATAATTGTATTATGTTTTAGCTATGACTAAGCACTGAACTTTTGTGCGAAACGAGTCAGCTTTTTATCCCACTGCTTTCTGTGCTGTGTTTTGTAGTGCCTTTTATCCTTTTTACAACAATAAAGGCTACGGGCCAGATTCACAGAGTCATTACTCCGGTCTATCTCCTGTTAGACCAGAGTAATTTCAAATTACCCGCGTCGTATCATTAGTTTGAATCCTCAAACCATGATACGATGGCTTCGGGCTTCGATCCGACAGGCTTATGTCTTCGATCTATGCTGCAATCTTTTTCCGCCCGCTGGGTGGAGTTCGCATCGTTTTCAGTGTCGGGGTATGCAAATTAGGTTTTTCTAGCGATCCACGAAGTTACGATCGTCCGTCGCATTCTCTAACGGCATCTGTAGTCATCTTTTTGCTGCGTAAAGTTAGGGAAGCAAAAATGTGGTCTAACGTTAGACAGCCCATGTTAAGTATGGCCGTCGTTCCCGCATCGAATTTCAATTTTTTTTTTTGTTTTTACGTAAGTCGTCCGGGAATAGGAATGTATGTAAACGATGCTACTCAAAAAATAACTGACGTAACAACGTTATTTTGCGCAATGCACGTAGGGCAATTTCTGAACGGAGCATGAGCAGTTCGATTGCCGCGGGGACACGCCTAATTTAAATGCTTTACGCCCCCTAATCGTGTATTTCGATTCCCCTGCGAGAAATACACTACGCCGCCGTAACTTACGGGCCGAAATCTACCTGAATTCGTCTTAGATCCAGGTAAAATACGGCGGCGTAGTGTATCTCTGATACTCTGCGCCAGGGCAATTGTACCTGAATCTGGCCCTCCCTTTTTAGGTTTATTTTGGTGTGCGGCTGTCCATGAATTCCGTTCATTGATTTCTGCCTTGTGCATTGTCAGCACCCACGGTCTTTGAGGAGGACATTAATTGCTTATTGCACTCATCTTGAGCGGCAGTCTCTCTTTCTACATCTCTGCAGCGGCTCTGGTGTGAATTGCACAGGAGCCCTGTGCGTCTTTCAAGTCTGAATTCAGCCCAAGATTCGTGCTGAAATCGGACCTGAAATGATAAATGGAGATGCACCGGACCCCTGCTGTGAGCCGCTGCAGTCTCAAGTGAGAACCCAGCCTTAAATTATAGACTGATCATGTGTCAGTGGACAAATATACAAAATCAGCAGGGGGTCAAATACTTTTTTCCCTCACTGTATATGAGTTAGGGTATTTGGCTATATATGAAGTGTTATATGGTGTTCTATTGGGGAAATATTATATTTTCTGCAGATGTGAACATTACATACAGCAGTATTTTTACATATGGGACAAGTAAAGCTGCAAATAGGTAGGGGACTCACTATTGCATTCAGATCAGAACAGAATTTTATTGATATTTATTATTTGAATGAAGTCAACAAAATGTACATATATATGTTTACTCAATTTACCCATATTCCTACTTTCTGAGAAGGAGTCTTAACCCTGGTCTTCTGTGTAAAAGGAATAAAAAACTTTCCATGTAAGTACCGTGCCCACAGCAGTAGGTAAAATGTCTGTTGCTACATAGCTGCACCTACATTCTGCTAAAGTACCGGTACATAACATAATATTTATATTTACATATTTCCTCATGCCTTAGCACTCCTCAGGTAAATTACAAACCTAAAAACATCCTTGAAGACAGCAAAAACACATGACAAGGGTTAAATAACTCTTTGTCCTACTAAAACTGTTTCACTGTTGCTTGGATCTCTATTTTTGGGGTTCCCCCATTCGTTCAAATGACAGTATAGCACTAAGTAAGGGGAAATTATTTTAAGGACTTATGCATTTGGGCATTGGATGAAGAAATGTATCCAGGGCGCATACTACCTATTTTCACTCAGTGTCCCCCCACTGGAGACTATGGGCCAGATTCAGGTAGATGGGCGCTTCTTTACTTTGGAGTAACGTTTCTCATTTACGTTACTCCGCCGACACTTTCGGCGCAAGTACTGTTATTCACATAGCAGTTGCGCGTAAACTTGCGCCAGAGTAACGATAATGCGCTGGCGTAACCCGACGCAAGTGGAAGTGGGTGTGATCATATGTAAATGATGGGCGGAGCCCAGCACAGAGGCTTACGTTCAGCGCATCATCCACGGAGCATGCGCAGTAAGTGAGGCTTCACTCGGCCCTCTTGTGCGCATGCTCACAACTTCCGTCAGCACCACTTCACGGGAAACTTCAGCGCAATGCGTTCCATTGGGCGTTTAAATGCGCCCGTAGATGCGCCATTCCGGCACTAAAGTATATCCTGTTCCCCCTCCCCGCAGTGAAGTTACTTTTGTTCTGAGATGGCTGCTCCCGTTCCCCGCAAACACACAGGAGAAAGCTGAACTCTAAAGGCCAGGAGCTGTCAGCCGTCATTTTGGCTATGGAGACCTATGATGTCTTCCTCCATGGCTTTAAAAGTTGACAGACAAGCATGGACAGAGGTGTTGTCCTGCAAGTGGGGGTGCTCAGCTAGCTCTTATCGTCGGTAACGCTGCTGTAGCTGCTCTCCTGCTGACCTGTGGCCGTCTGGAGTAAAGATAAAGCAGCTATTTGTAGAAATAACTTTGCGCCGGAAGGACGAGATACGCGCGGCGCATGTAGCCAGCGTATGGTGCTAATCCGTTCGCGAATCGGGAAATCTCCCTCATTTGCATATTTGCAGGGGAAATCAATAGGCGCGACTGATGCGCCAAGCGAAATTATGCGCTGACGAGACTCTGGCGTCGGAAAGTTAAGCCGATCGGCCCGTTTTCTGTCGCATCTAGTTTGGTGGGTACGGCCACATAGAAACGACGGCGCATCTTCACAGTTACGCGGCGCATATCGAATTACTCCAGCGCAAGTCTTGCTGAATCTGGCCCTATGAGAACCAGTGTACTGCAATGGCCAGTGCAGTTGGTTCAACACAAAGCCACACCAAATAAAAATTACATTTGTACTGAGCTCTTCATCTCACAATAGAGTTTTTAGAGAAAGTGATTGTGGGGTGCCCAGCGGTAAAACACCCACTAAGCACCGGATTTACTCTAAATCCAATCCTAATGAAGACACAGATGGAAAAAAAATGACTGATGGACAACCAACTTGAAATTAAATTTCATCCACATGAAATCCCACTTGAAATTAAAAAAATACACAGACATTCTATAAATTTTTTTTTTTAAATCTCTTTATTGATTTTCTCAATTATATATTTCACATTGTATATTTATCCACTCACTCAGGAGCTTCCATAGAAAAAAAATCAACTTATTAATAATCATTTCATCACAATCACATATAAAACACTTGTTTAGCCCTTCCTTAACTCTTGCTTCCGGTGGTGTAATTTATGCCATTTCTGTAAGCCGTCATAGCATTCTCTATCCAATTTGCCCATGCTCTTTCATATTTCTCCCCACTTCCTCTATTACAGTATGTCTTCCTATATAATGATAAATTACTATTCACTAGATTTTTTCAGTGTACCAGCGATGGAGCTTCAACCTTCTTTCAATTTATCACTATTGCCTTTCTTGCATAAAAGAGTAGTAGGCCCACCTGTGTTCTCCTTTATATAGAGATCGTATTATCTTCTACTAGTCGTAATATACAGATCCCTGCCTCTTGGTTCAATGAGACTGACGTTACTATATCAATCACTTTCAAGACTATAGGATAGGACCAAAATATATGGATAAAATCTCCCAGAGTATTTGCACATCTCCAACAATTTTGAGGGTTTGATGGAAATTTTAGACAACTTATATGGTGTATAATAACTCCTATGTGTTATTTTAAATTAGATTAATTTATCTCGAAGTGAGACTGAAAACTGGAATGGAAATCCATATATCTCCACCCAGTTTTCTACTGTTAATTTTGGAACATCTCTTGTCCAGCATTCACATTGCTTGTTCATGTCTGACTATTCTGTCTGTCTTGTGCCTCTATACAACTGAAAAAAAAGCTGACAATTTTCCTCCTAGTTTAACTGCTGACATGGGTTTTCTATAGATTGTTTGTATCCAATTAATAAATATTAATGGAAATCCCATCCTTCTAAAAAATTCCCACAGAAAGGGCCATTCGATTGTATCAGTGTCTAAAGAGGCCACTATCCTGGATCCTGCACAATTATGGTGGGTATGAATATTCGTATAAAACCTTCATAAATTGACATCCGTCGTTCTCTGTGGCATAAATCCTGTCTGGTCTGCATCTATAATGGTTTTTAATAATGGCTGTAATCTTAACGTTAATATTTTTAATAATGCTATCGGCCTATATAAGGAACACATTTTTGGGTCCTTCCCTTCTTTATATATTAAAGTTATATGTGCCTGCCTCATTGAATCTGGTAATATCCCCCTCAATAGCCTGTTTGTAAATACCTCTGCCAATTTTGGGGCTAATAGAACTTTATATTTTTTATAAAATTCGACAGGGATTCCATCTGGGCCTGGTGCTTTCTCCCCTGGAAATGTATTTATAACCTTTATAATCTCTTCACTTGTAATTGGGCCTACCAGTGCCGCCCTCTCCCTATCCGTCAACCACCCGAGGGCCACCCGGTCCAATAGGTCCAACATGATCCTCGGGCGGAAGTCGGGGGGGAGAAAAGAGGCATATAGCCTACCATAATACTCCCTAAAGGTCTTTAAAATCTCCTTAGGTTCCTTTACTTTCTTTCCCTCTGATGTTTCTATCTCTGCTATAGTTGTAGCTTGATACTCTTGTTGTGCCAGTCTTGCTAAAAATCACCCACTTTTATCCCCTTGTTCAAAGATGTTTTGTCTCTTTCTGTATAATTCCAACCTTGTTATTTCTTCTATATGTAGTTGTAATTCCCTTTGTGCGGCCATCATTAAATCAAAATAAATAGTACCAGAATCTTGACCGTACTTTTCCTTGCTACATTCTATCTGTATTTGTAGCTCCTGTGCTCTAACCTTCTGTTTTTTATTTACTGCTGCAATATTTGAAATATATTGACCTCGTAGATATGCCTTGAAAGCTTCCCAAACCATATCTCCACAACAATGCATTTCTGGAAGTAGGAGTGCGTATTGACAGGAATAGAAGGGAGTGGTCTGAAAGTCCACTTGGTAAACATGCACCATCTGCGATATCTGTTAACATTGTAGTGTCCGAAAATGCCAAATCTATTCTAGATGCCATTTTATAAGAAGTAGAATAACAGGAGTACATAATTTTTTCGGGATTTCTCCATCTCCATATCTCTGTTAATCCTGTAGCTTGTACCCAATCATATAGGTCAGCTGAGTGCTGCTTCGGAGGTCTTGGTCTGTCCAGCTCTGCAGACATTATCAAATTGAAATTTCCAATAAGCAGCAACTTCGCTGGGAGATAATGAATAATTTTCTCCATTATCTCATTCAAGATTCCCACAGAGAAAGGAGGTGGGATATATACTGCCCCTATAATACATCTTTGTTGCCCAATTGTATACAATAGAATTACATATTTCCCTTGTGAATCTATATAAACGTTTTCAATTTCTCCGGGAAAGGATTTGTTTACTAAGACCGATAGCATAAGATGAGTAGGTGGCATGATATGCTTTTTGTATCCAGGCTTTTTTTAATGTTTTGAATTTTTTTCCCTTTAAATGTGTCTCTTGGAGTATGATCAATTGAGGACTATATTTCCTCTATATATTAAAACATTAAAGCATGTTTAAACTTAGAGTTATATCCTCTGACATTCCAGGATATTACTGAGTAACTATTATTCTTATCTGACATTTTGTTTAGGGCCTACAATGCCTTTCAGTTTGGGGGAAACATCTCTTGGGATCCTAAACCACACCTCTGCACATTTACCCCTTCCATCCCACCTCCCTCCTCCCTTCCCACCCTATCCCTCTCCACCTCCTTCCCCTGTCTATAACTCCATCCATACTTGGACGAGAATGGGGAGGCACTTTGTCTAACCCCTTCTACACTGACCATAGTATCAATCCCATAATCAGTACCCAACATATCCCAACTCCAAAACTCAACACTCCCCAGAGATTAGAGATAATCTCCCTTTCATCCAATCATGTGGCGGGCTCTTCAATACTCTGTAATAAAAAGGGGATTTATATATCTAAGGGGCGCTTATTAAGTTCATTCCTGTCCAACTCCTTACTTGTGATTACCAACTACATTTATCTAACATTCCTACACATTCCCCCTTCCTTTTAATATCCTTAGTGTCTCTTACTCAAAAAAATACCCCTCTCCCCCCTTCCTCCCCCTCCAAAAAAAGGAACCCCCCCACTCATTTTTTGTGATTGTCAACTTATTTCCTACCATTTCCACACATCTAATTTTGCTACTTTATATTGCCCACCCATATTCAATTAATCAGGCTATGAGGCTCAGCCACTACGTTAGTTTCAGCAGATGGACAATTGCCTGTGGTTGGCTCTCTCACCGGGAGGAGGAGGGTCATTGGACAGTGTTTTTTCCTTTATTTAGATGCAAGTAACCACAGCGTGCAACTGCTTTTAAAAACGTCATTACGAAACGTACGTCAAGCGGGCGCACGCACGCCTCTGGTTAGCTACTTGGGAGGCAGTGGAACGCACGCCAGTGCTAGCTACCAGCGGCATACATTCACGGCTGTGCATAGCGTGCCCTGTTCGTTCCTTATTTTATACTTTATTCCATTTTTATTTTATTTTATTTAATTACTAGCTCATTGTGCTGTTATATTTTTAATTTTATTGCACCCCTGGGACCGGGTGGATAGTGCAAATAAAACAAGTTTTTTATTTACCACACTATGGGAGCTTGTCCTTTTTTCCCCCGGATGAACCAGGATCTGTAAACTACCACACCCTACCTCTTGGATCCACACTCAAGGCACACAGTAACTGGAGGAAGATCCAGCACCCCAGTGATTACTACATGCACCTTACCCCTGTAGGGGTTAGTGGATCTAGTGAGTGGGGACCTGGTGGGGGAGCACTGGAACCCTGTAATTTGTTGATGATCTTGATACTTAGGACTGTTGCACCTTACAAGAATACCCATTGATATGAACTTTTGTGGACTTTTGCACCTGAGTCACTAGTCACGTTTATTCACATTTAAGTCTGATTTATTTCTGCCAAGTGGCAGTTGATTCAATTTACTTTCTAATACATTTTAATATTTAGTTACGTATGCAGGCACTCTTAGCTATTGCACTGGTTTAAGTGATAACACATTTTTGATTGTTATACAATATATCCCTAGGCTGATGCACTTCACCCACCAAGGGGCTCTCTAGTGCTCCTAGTGGCGATCTATTTATTCATTTTTATTTTTTATTTTATTTATTTATTTTTTATGTCTCACCTGAGCAGCTAATTAGATCACACGTTTAGTCGTTTCCTACACAGTTTATTTAGGAATCCTGTGGACAGCGCCATAACCCCCAACACACATCACATACTCCTTCAGTACCCCTTTTGGGGCATCTAATTAGGGGGGGATGCAGTCCTTCACCATCTACTTACCCTTCCTAAGCGCAGTTTTTCCCATATCATTCCATTTCCACACATTACCCCTTTTAGTGTCTTTAGTGTCTCTTGTTCAGAAAAAATTAGCCCTCCCCCCCCCCCTCACAACCCCCCCAAAAAAATGTATTTAGTGTCCAACCATTCTGCGGCCACAGTTGGATTCTCAAAAAAATGTGTGTGATCTCCATCGATAACTCGCAGTTTACTGGGGTAGAGAAGGCTAAATTTTATTTAATTTTCTCGTAATATTTTCCGCACTTCATGTATGCTCTGCGCTGTTGTTGTATCTCAGGTGGATAATAGGAAAAAATAATAATTTAGCATTCTTGTATTGCAAATCTGATCTTGTCCAGGCCATTGATAATATGCAATCATGGGCTCTATAGTTGAATAGGCGCAGAAGAAAGGGACAGGGGGAGCGCCCGGCTTTGGTGTTCGGAAAGAAATTCTATGGGTCTTTTCTACCACAAAAGTTGCAAAACATTTAAAATTAAATTCTCCCTAAACTCCACTGGGCTATTTCCTTCCGCTCTTTCTGGCAGGCCTATAATCCCAATATTGTTTCTCCTTAGGCATCCTTCCGTATAGATTGCCCTATCTTGGAGGATATTAATTTTTTTTTTGTTTAATGCATATAGTTCTTTCTTATCTACTTTTAACATCTCTTCCACCTTTGAAACCCGGACTACTATCTCTGAGGTCTTCTGTTTTACTTTTTCAAACTCATGTCTCATAGTATTAATGTCTATGGCCAATGCATCAATTTTGCTTGTAAGTGTCTCACTACATTGCTTAACCACTTAAGGACCGCCTCCTGCACATATACGTCGGCAGAATGGCACGGCTGGGCAGATCCACATACAGGTACGTCCTGTACTACTACCAAGCCGTGGGTCACGGGCGCGCGGCCATGGCGTGCTCCCGTGACCCGGTCCGAAGCTCCGGGACCGTGGGACTCGCGGACCCGATCGCTGGTGGAGTGCGGCGATCAGTCCCCCGAGCTGAACAATGGGGAGAGCCTTGTGTAAACACGGCTTCCCCGTGCTTCACTGTGGCAGCTGCATCGATCGCGTCATCCCTTTTATAGGGGGGACACGATCGATGACATCACACCTACAGCCACACCCCCTACAGTTGTAAACACACATTAGGGAACACATAACCCCTACAGCGCCCCATGTGGTTAACTCCCAAACTGCAACTGTTATTTCCACAATAATTTAAATGCATTTTTCGCTGTGAAAATGACAATTGTCCCAAAAATGTGTCAAAATTGTCCGAAGTGTCCGCCATAATGTCGCAGTCACGAAAAAAATCGCTGATTGCCGCCATTAGTGGTAAAAAAATAAAATAATAAAAATGCAATAAAAATATCCCCTATTTTTTAAACGCTATAGATTTTGCGCAAACCAACCGATAAACGATTATTTTTTTTACAAAAATAGGTAGACGAATACGTATCGGCCTAAACTGAGGAAATTTTTTTTTTTATACAGTATATATGTTTGGGGGATATTTATTATAGCAAAAAGTAAAAAACATTGCATTTTTTTCAAAATTGTCGCTCTATTTTTGTTTATAGCGCAAAAAATAGAAACCGCAGAGGTGATCAAATACCACCAAAAGAAAGCTCTATTTGTGGGGAAAAAAGAATGCCAATTTTGTTTGGGGAGCAACGTCGCATGACCGCGCAATTGTCAGTTAAAGCGACGCAGTGTCATTTTGAAAAAAGGGGCCTGGTCCTTTAGCTGCATTTTGGTCCGAGGCTTAAGTGGTTAATGGCTGCCATAATGTCTTTCCCGGAAGGTATATGCTCTTGTTCCATTTCTTTAGCTATCGCTGTCTGTGTACCAGCTGACATTCCAACAGCTACTTTTCCTGTTGTCTTAGCTGTTGTCTTGGATGCCATAGGGAGGGGGGAGGAGCAAGGGGCGGTAGTGACAGTTTGAGCTTTACGTGTCTTACCCGGGGCCATCCAGACCCGCTGATCAGGGAGCCTAATCAGGGAGCCGCTAGGCTTCTTTAATAATATTTATTCTTCTTCTCTTATTACTGCACTCTCCCCTCCTTCCAAATGGATATTTTCCTTTTGCCACCTCTCCCAAGATGTTTTCCTCCTCCGCTCTGTATATCATGCTGTATTTCTGCTGGCCAGTAATTATCAAAATCTCCACTGCTCCGTACCAGAGGGGGAGATCTACCGATAGAGATAGGGATCATTCACCCAATCCACATTCTACCTCTTCTTCCTCTGCCTCTCTGCCACCATCTACTAGAATCACCCGCTGGGAGGGGATCAGTCCACTGTCTAGCCGACCCTGCAGTCAACGTCTCCCTATTTAGTGGGCGAAGCTCCCCAATCCTAGGTCTGGAGAGACCCACAACCAAACACGGTCCCAGACTAAACACTGTCTGACCAATGGGGAGAGTGGGAGCTAGAGGCCGGAAACAACGAAGCAGGAGATCAGCAACTGGCAATCAGCCACGGTGCAGCACCTAAATCCACATCCGGAAAGGGATCCAATGGCTCGGCTGAGCTTGGCGTCTCGCACCGCTGAGAGCATCCAAAAGGAGAGTCCACCCACCACGTCACACGCTCACACCATCCTTCCTCGCAATGGCATGCTATAAATTTAATTTACCAAGATTACTAACTGGGTGTTCTGAAAATAAACATTGTTCTTCACACTACTATAAAACCTTAAAAAAAAATAAGGATAGGTCCTTCCTAATGTTCCCCTTCCTACTTTGTGGAGTAAGGTATGGGAAGCAGATGCATTTGTAGTGCATTTGTCTCATGTTCTCAAGTTACATTTATTTAAACACTTCTGATACAAAAGTGAGAAATTCCCTTGAGGCTGATAAAAAAAAAAAATGAGAAAAATGTAGCAAATCTTTATGTAAAATAAATTCATAATGATAAACAGAAAACATACTTCCTAATTCAATAATAACAACTTCTTTATTTAAGAACATAAAACAGGATAACTGAAGAAGAAAATATGTGCGACTTAGGCTTGCTTATTAATAACCACATATAGGATTTCTTCTATATTATCATGTCACCTAGTATTTTCCATTTTTTACTGCTCAGGTCAAAAAGACAAAGATCTGAGAGAAGTGCAAACATATGACTAAAGAAATCACTATAGAAACATGAAATGAGCAGGGAATATTTGAGAGGGACATTCGGTACTGCTTGACCTTCCAAAGACAGTTTACCTTTGAAAAGCTTGTCATAAAAATGAATTGTTAGCAAGAAAAGAAAAAGATGTGTGACCTTTTTTCCTTTGTTAAAGGAAATTTAATTCTTGTATAGCTGCCTCCATACAGAATAAATGTCTTATTTGTTAAAGTTTTGGTTTTTCCCTAAGGACCAAATATATTTACACAAATATGTAGGAACAGGTTGTTGCATGCTTGGCACAGGCACCACTCTCCGACTTTTTTGTACAAAAGCAGCTCCTAAACTTTTAGGGGCTTTTGGTGTTTCTTTGCTAAAGCTCAACTCCTTAACCACTTAACCCCCGGGCCATATTGCTGCCCAATGACCAGAGCACTTTTTGTGATTCGGCACTGCGTTGCTTTAACTGACAATTGCACGGTCGTGCGATGTGGCTCCCAAACAACATTGGCGTCCTTTTTTTCCCACAAATAGAGCTTTCTTTTGGTGGTATTTGATCATCTCTGCGGTTTTTATTTTTTGCGCTATAAACAAAAATAGAGTGACTATTTTGAAAAAAATTCAATATTTTTTACATTTTGCTATAATAAATATCCCCAAAAAATATATTAAAAAACATTTTTTTTCCCTCAGTTTAAGCTGATACGTATTCTTCTACATATTTTTAGTTAAAAAAAATCGCAATTAGCATTTATTGATTGGTTTGCGCAAAATTTTTGGGACCATTGTCATTTTTATAGCGATCAGTGCTATAAAAATGCATTGGATTACTATAAAAATGCCAATCGCAGTGAAGGGGTTCCTGGGTGTGTTCTAACTGTATGGGGGGTGGCCTCACTAGGGGAAATCACTGATCTTCTGTTCATACATTGTATGAACAGAAGATCAGCATTTCCCCCACTGACAGGACCGGGAGCAATCGCGCGTGCCCGGCGGCGATCGTGGACTCGGGGGAAAGAGCGGACGTATAGCTATGGGCTCTCGCCCAGGCGTGCCGACCTCCCACAGTAATATGACGGCGGGCGGTCGGCAAGTGGTTAAAGGCCCATGTGTCCATGTAGACATAGGCTTTTGGGATTGTTTAGGAGCTTCTGCGGTTAGGGGAGGCTCAACCTCCATCAACCTCCTTCTCCTGAACGCAAGAATCACATTCAGAATAGGAACATTTTGACCGTGGGCCGCACCACAATTTTGCCTCTTTTTGCATTCTTTTTGCATGACCGTAGTTCAGGTGTACATAAAGACTTAGAATACATTACATTCCCTGAGGAAATGCATTGTTCTATAAATGGTGTCTGTGTCAACCAAGCAACAACTTGTGTTCACTGTTCACTAAGAAGAAGGGCAGCTGCTTAGCAGGCTATCTGCAATCACTGTAGTAGCAGTGACTACTAAGTGAATTTTAGGCTTCCAAAGGATTGGTAAGATAAGGCACATGCATATTTACATTGGTCCAAGTTGGACCAATGTAATAACTACAGTATGCATAAAAATCCATATCTAAAATGTAGCTTTAATCTGTGTTCATTTATAAAACTAGGAGCCAACAGCATTGCCTCATCATTGGTGGCTCATGTCATTCACCAACAATTGGTAATCACTCTAATTGTTCCCCAGTCACGTGATCACCCTGACAGCCAATCACAGTGTTCTTGTGGCCTTGTTTACAAAACAAACATGCCATCTCAGCTGGTAGGCAGCTGGTAAAGTAAAATAAAAATAGGGAAAAAAGTTTTATTCAAAAGGATGAAAAATAATATTATAAATTGTTAAGCATATAATTGTATTTTTTATTTATTTTTGTCAATTTGGCAGTTTATAATACAAAAGCAAGGGATTTAAAACAGCATACCAAATAAAAGCCTTATACACGCTACTACATAAAGTAATTTAGGTAGGTAAATTAGTTATTGAGTTATAATCGAGCTTACTGACACATGCTGATGCTGCTAAATTTGGTCTGAGCTAGGTTAAATGGATTTTGACACAAAATACAGTACACAAAAGCATTCGAGAATTTACAATTGCACAAATTAATTTTAACCTCCTTATTTTTAATTTAGTAAGTAATTCGATGAAGTTTAAGGAAAATAAGTAAATAGCTGTAGTAGTAAGAATAAAGTAAGGATTAAAAAATGTACAAGCCAGAATTTAGCACATTCAGCCAGGTCAGAAACCATCATGCAACTTAATGATCCAGTCATTAGTCTGTTTCAGCATCCATAAAGTAAACTAGAAGTAAGGGAGCAAAACAACTTTAATGGGAACACAGCCTATGTGGTGGGCAACTAAGGGGGAAAAGTTGGACCAGCGGGGAAGATGAGGGGAAGGGAGGACAAAGAGACAAATGAACAGCAGGGAGGGAAGGGAAGAAAAAAAGAAGGAAAAATAAATAAAGGGGAGGGAAAAAGTAGCCAAAGCTCATTGGGATAGGGCTAATAAATCAATCTTTGGATAAGCGTAAATAGTGGGAAGGGTGCCATCAAAATCTGATGAAAACTGTGATCCAAGGCTCCCAAATTGTGTGGAATTTACACAGTCTATCATCCAGAGTGGAAGCCATTTTCTTTCAAACCTCATCTCTAAATTAATATGAAGTTTAAACTCTCCAGCTTTTGTCTGCTATGCAGCAGTAAAAATATGAGTAAATATTTTGGTACATGACCCCTGACGTCCTCCATGCCATTTATCCTACTACGTCTGACTGCTGCTGGCGCTGCCTGGGGGCTAGGGGTACCCTCCTACATATCTACTGGAGCTGCCCGCAGATTGCCCCATTCTGGAATTCGGTCCAGCAGTTGCTGGCTTTGCTTCTCGAAAAGATGATCCCCCTTTCTCCGAAATTCTGCCTACTAGGACTAGCCCCACTGAAAATTCCTGTCCCCTACAAGAAACTGACCCGACATGTACTCACAGCAGCGCGTTGTTTGGTGGCACTGCACTGGAAGCGCGTAGCCCCCCCCCCCCCCCTCAAGGCTCTATATGCCAGGATTAAAGATGTGAAACTGATGGAGAGGATGACGGCCAGAATGCAGGACATACTGGAGGCCCATGATGAGGTCTGGGAGTTGTGGCACCGCTGGGAGGATCCACCCTGAACCGGTAAATGCAACAGATAGATGACCTTTTACCTTTTCTCTCCCCTTTTTTTTCCCCCTTTTCTTTTTCTTTTTCTCCTCCTGTGAGTTTACTGGTGACTCACACCTATAAAGCTGTTCAAAATTGCATCTAAACGGTTTTTACCTCTCCATGCACTTATTAAGCTCTCTCAAAAAAAAAAAAGCATAGGCTCAGAGCATACAGCTATGGCACTATTTTGCTGGATACGATTGTTATGACTTAATTGCTTAATATATGAGTCGACTGTCTTACATGCATATTTGTAATGAACAAAAAAATTCTAAATAAACATGTTATTGATAAAAAAAAAAAATATGAGTTAATAAATGGGCATTCTAATTTAGTATAGTCCGTCTTCTTAAAATAGAAGGACAATGAAACAGTTATATGCAATTCAAATCAAATGGCTCTATAATATTAGGGTATATTTGCACTATAAACCAGAGGGTATGAATGAGAATTTGGATTTTGACGCATAGAGGAATGATTTGCATGGCCCTGTTCACTCACCTGAAATGAGAAATAATCCTTTTATATTTTGAATATGTGATGAAATGAGACATGTGAATACTTTCTGTTTTAAAAGGCTTTACTGTGCTATGCACTGGATTACTGGAAAGAACAGAAAGAAATACACAAAATACACCAAGATTCCAGTAATAATATGCATGTCTCTTGTATTTAGAAGAAAGTTTCTTATCCTGGAGTTCAGCTTTAAGGTGAGTATGTGTCAGTGTATATTGCATTAATTATATGTGCATTATGTGCAAGGACCTTTCAAATCATGAATAGCTTAACTCTTATTATTTTGACCTGGCCAAAAAAAATTGCACCTGCAATAAATATGCAAATAGTGGCTTTCTGACAAGTAGTCAGCTGAAACTTTTTCTATTTCTCTAGACATTCCTCTCCTGATAGATCAGAAGTCATAGACCAGTGATTCCCCTTTTTACTCAACTGTTTTGTAAATCTTGCTCAATCATGTGACTGCCACCCTCTACTGATTATTTTAACAATGCAGCAACATATACACACTGTGACAAATCTTGGATACCCCAGGTGGGCACATCTGCCAGACCTGCGTCTCCTGTCCTCCAAATGCACCCGCAGCCTGCAGATTCGCCATAACTAGCCCTTAACCCCTCAATCATGAGACAAGCCACACAGGTGTTGAGGGTTAAACATGCAGAGCATAAACTGATTATTAAATATAAGACATACACTTATACACACAGTTAGGGACACTCCCCTTAGCCTTGTCATAGAGGGGAGGAGTAGGAGACAAGGAAGAACCAATGGGAACTGAACACTTGTACATTGAAACAGACTACAGTTAAACATAAAGGGCCAAATTCTCGTAGATATCTGTTTTTTAGGCATAGCGTAGCGTATCCCATTTACGCTATGCCTCCGCAGCTTTTACGGGCAAGTGCTGTATTCTCAAAGCACTTGCTCCGTAATTTGCGGCGGCATAGCGTAAATGGGCCGCGTAAGGCCACCTAATTCAAAGTAGAAAGGAGGTGGGCGTGCTGTATTTAAATTAAGCGCGCCCCTGCGCCGAACGAACTGCGCATGCGCTGGCCGTAAACGTAGCCCACTGTGCATGCTCCAAAGTACGCCGCAAATACATTGATTTCGACGTCAACGTAATTAACGCACAGCCCTATTCGCGACGAGTTACGTAAACGACGAAAAAACACAACGCTGTCCCGACATCCATACTCCAACATGGCGTACGCCGGACCTACGCAAGGTTACCCCTCATATAGCAGGGGTAACCTTACGCTTACGCAAACTACGTAAACTACGACGGTGCGCAAATACGTTCGGGAATCGGTGTATCAGGCTCATTTGCATATTCGATGCAGAAATCGACGGGAACGACACCTAGCGGCCAAGCGTAACATTGCAACTTAGATCAGACGGTGTAAGTGACTTACGACAGTCGGATCTACGCCAAATCTATGAGTAACTGATTCTAAGAATCAGTCGCATAGATAGGAGGGCTCAGAAACAGAGATACGGCGATGTATCTGAAGATACACCGTTGTATCTCTTCTGAGAATCTGGCCCAAAGGGATTATGGTAAGCAGGCAGCCCCTCAATACACATCCCCTGCGGAGAGATGTCTCCAGTCCAGACCATTGTCTATGTGCCATGAACCAACACAAGTAAACACATCAACAAGAGGGGAGATGGGGGAGAAGGGATGTAGCATGACATTACATTATCTCGATGCCAGCTTGTCCCCAAGTCTCTCAGTCTCTTCTGGGCCATAACCTGTGGGTAAGAGGCCAGCCCACAGTCCCTTCCAAAACACACAGTGACAGTGGCTTCTGTCACACACCATCCCGAATATGAATGTATAAGCTTACTATCCATGTACCCAGGTAATTAACCTTATTTATAATCATTTTTATGACAAAATGTGACTCAATCTAAAAAAAATGAATAGAATAAATAGTGCCATTTATGCTTTATAGATCAAGTCACATTTTGTCATATGACCTTATAATTAAAGTGGTTTTTAAGCCACTCTAACCTGTATACACCATCAGCATTGCCTCCTATTGTAGTATGTCCCCCTGTGTGTGATTTATAAAAATAAATGCTGCAAATACCTAATTTCACTGCCGAGATTGTGATCACATGACTGGCCAACTTTCTCCTTTCCTCCTCTGAGAGATGCAGCAGGCGGGGCTGAGATCCCTCTGCTGATGTCACTCTGAAGGGGAGGAGGAGAGAGCTGGCTGGTCATGTGATTGCAATCTTGGCTCTTAAATTAGGTATTTACAGCATTTATATTTATAAATCATTCACAGAGGGGGACACTGCAATAGGAGGCAGTGCTGAAGTCATATAACATGCTTTAAAAGGAGCAGGATTCATTTTTTTTTGTGTGGGGGGGGGGGGGGGGGGGGTCTGTGTTTTGAAATGAAAGTCAAGACAGGGTGTTGGAATGTTGAATGGCATGTTATAATATAAATCAATAATGGGAATGTCACAAGAAGTGATGCAGCTGGAACCAGTGACCTGTCCACTACTGAATATAAAAAGTACAGTTAGGCACTGGAATTGCAATAGGCAAAGGACAGTGTCATCTTATATCAAGATTTTGGCTTTTCTTTCTCTGATTCTCTGAAGTGTGTTAAACATAAAGGAGATAGCAGGACCTGCTACACTAATTTATCCAAAATATATATATTTTTTAATTTATTAAAACAGAGGAACTGCTCTTTCCACAGTCCAGCTTATGCTGATCATATAATGTAAAAGTCCTTAAAGCTCTAAGACTGCATCTTTGTTCTATTTTAATGGTGCAGAAGCTGCATGCTGAGTCCTCTGTCATCACAACATTAATAAATGAAATGTGGTGTTAAAATCCTCATCCTGAAAATGTGTGCTCACCGTTTGTGATATTGAAAGTGAAAGACATAAAAATAAACAACATGAACATCATTTATCAATGTTCATAATGCTATTCATTGTCCAGAAGACTATTCCTCTGCAGTTTAATACAGTGGATCATCGGTAATACATTATAAGCCAAACCTACCTTTCTCAAGAACTCCCCATTTTAACTCTTTGCTAGTTCAGCCATGGCTACTCGGTAACATACTGGAAAGCGCAAAGCTTTGTTTGTTATAGCAAATACCCAGGTTAAATGCATGGACATTAATGCTGATTATTTCCTATGAATTAGAAGACTTTTCAATTTGCCTTACAGAATAAGCCTTCAAATGTTGTCTTCAGCAGTCCTATTTTGAAATACTCTATGCATTTTAAAAACACCTAGGAACCTATTTAAAAAGGCATACTCACCAAAGACTCGCCCTAACTTCTCCATTAGGGATGAGTGGGGTACATTAAAATTGATTTTGGCACAAAATTAGCAATTTAGGGCTAGATTCAGGTAGGAGATACGACGGCGTATCTCCAGATACACCGTCGTATCTCTGCGTCGGAAGCGTTCTATCTATGCGCCTAATTCATAGAATCAGTTACGCATAGATTTGCATTAGATCCGACTGGCGTAAGTTACTTATGCCGTCGTATCTAAGTTGCATATTTACGCTGGCCGCTAGGTGGCGTTCCCGTCGATTTACGCGTCGATTTACGCAAATTAGATAGATACGCCGTTTCACGAACATGGGGCGTAAGTTACGTTCATGTCGTTTTCATTGACTATTTGCGACGTGATTTGGAGCATGCGCACTGGGCTACGTTCACGGCCGGCGCATGCGCAGTTCGTTCGGTGCGACGATTACGTCGGGTCACACTTAGTTTACATAAAACACGCCCCCTACATTGCCAATTTGAATTACACGGGGATACGCCGGCCCATTTACGCTACGCCGCCGCAACTTACAAAGCAAGTGCTTTGTGAATACAGCACTTGCCCGTAAAAGTTGCGGCGGCGTAACGTAAATCAGATACGCTACGCCCGCACAAACTTACGCTCTCCATCCTGAATCTAGCCCTTAGCCTTTAAAACTAGAAACTCTCAATTTAGCTAATTAAATTGCTTAAGTAAAATTTGCTTGACATTTCTTTTTACTTTATTTAGGTGGTGTATTTATTTTTTGGGAGGAGTGTATTTAGGGTAGTTCAATTTATTTATTGTAACTTGTTTTCCATTTGTTGATAATTTAATAGCTATTTGTGTACTCTTGTGTAAAATCTCTTAAGATTTTTTGTTACCCTTTTTTTCAGACTTTTTTCTTTCTGTGAAAATAAAACTTAAATAATGAGGCTAAGATGTGGGCCATTTTTTGGCACACAAATATGCTCATTCTGCAATTCTTAGGAGCTATTTAAAGCCTATTACACTACTTACAAATACCAACTACCTAGCATTCTCAAAGGAGAGTTCAATAATGGCACCCTCCATTAAATAAGTATGACCAAAGCTCCTTTGGTCATACTTCTTCTGTAGATGAGTGCACTTAGATATGTTCTTCTGTGACCTAGATTTAGCCAACAGTGGGCTAAAGTTCACTGTCAGATGATATTACAAAGCAGATCCTGGCTCAGCCTCCCAATCCTGGCTCAGCCTCCCAATCCTGGCTCAGCCTCCCTGTCATGGCTCACCCTCTAAGTGCACAACTGAGAATCTGAGAAAGCAGCTCAGACCCCCTCCACAGCCCAGTGCTCCAGTGAGTGCTGAAGGGGCAGAGCACTAACAGACCATTACCATTCTCTGCTCATAGCAGACCTGAGAACTGAGTGATGATGTTCTTTGATCGCCCAGTTCTTGGCATAGAGCCTATGAGGGACAGCTGCAGCTCGGATGAATGCTACAGCCACCTAGGTGCGTATGTGTTTATTTAGGATTTTAGGTTCCTGCACTTTTATTTTAATCCATCATGACAATATCACTTTGATAAAAGTTAGAATCATCAACTTTGTAAATAGTGGGGAGTGGCTTGCACGCGATCTGAATGGCCGCTTGAGCACGGAGCTCTGACAGAACACCGGGGAAAACAGCGGCGAAACGATCGTTTTTCGGTACAAGATCGGATATAAGTTGTCGAATTCCCGGAGCGGAACACACCCGATGCTGACTCGAAAACGTAAGGATAAGAAATCAGCTGAAAAGCTTATTGACTCCTGCGCCATGTCAGCCTCTGTGGGGAAACTGCCTCATGACAGTAATGGCAACGCAACTGCGTCACAGCCTTCCTCATACACAGACCTTCCTGATGATAACCCCGATCTATGGGGCTCTGTACAACTACAAAATCAGGACCTGAATTCCCCTTCACACAGTCCGTCATCAATTAGCCCGGCTAAATCTAGAAGGAGAATTGATGACGCATCACAAATGTCCTTTCCCAATATGGCTGTTTTACCTCATGTCCACATGGGCCCTAACAACGCTGCATCTATAGCTAACTATCCTACCTCAGGGATGCCAGTACTAGATACCACAATGAAAGACATGCTCTTGTCACTGCAAACATCCCTCATGACAAGCTTTTCAGTAATGATGAATAATATATCGATTGAACTGAAAGGTCTGGAAGACAGAGTCCTTTATGTTGAAAACAAAATGGATGATCAATCTGGCACCATTGATGATCTTGTTGGTGCGTACAAGGACCAAGCTGATGATACTTTGTGGGTCAAAGCTAAACTCGCGGACCTTGAGGACCGTTCGAGAAGAAATAACGTTAAGCTGAGGGGGATACCTGAGTCTGTGTCTCCAAGTGATCTACTTAAATATGTGGATGACATGATAGCTAAACTATTGCCTGAGACTTTTCAAATAGAGCGCATGATTGATCGTATACACCGTATACCCAAACCAAAATATATGGATGCATCTATCCCAAGGGATGTTCTTATGAGGGTTCATTTCTTCCCTACCAAAGAAAAGCTTCTGACACAGGCTAGAATACTAACAACACTGCCTGACCCATATAAGGATATCCATCTGTACGCTGATTTGTCACAATATACATTGAATCTAAGGAGACAACTGAGATCAACTACGAAAGCCTTGATCGATCACAAAATACCATACAAATGGAAACACCCTGCTACATTGATTATCACCAACAACGGTATGACTGCCACAGTTTCAAGACCTCAGGAAGGACTGCAACTTCTAAACTCCTGGGGTATAAATCCGGATATGTGTGGAAAAGTGTAGCGCTAATAATGACACAAATAATGATAATACAATAAAGATTAAATCATGCAACACCACATGTGAATGAATGGTATTCAAAAGTCCATAAATGTTTTGAATGAATCGGTGAATCGGTTTCTTTGAGTAAAACAGATACACAAAATCCAGTGCATAAAGAAGTGAAAAATCCACCACCGCTTATGACAAGGGGCTTACCGGACCGATTGGACCTAGACAGGCATATACCCACTAGGCCAATCAAGCTTTGTTAAAGTTGATATACTGAAGCGGGTACACCATACACGTCATGCGATTCGGTATCAATGAAGGCAAACCTCAGACAGATGATTCAAAAATACTTCCCAGCAAGCAGCAACTCTCCAACAGATCACTCAGAGGGCATATCAGTACTCCAACCGGGTAGGTCAGTTGGTGCTGAGAATGTAGATGGCTGGAAGACTTCAGTGAAGGTCTACTCTACAGAGAACGGGGCTGGCTTTTATAACAGAAGACAAACAAAGGAAAAAGTCAAATCTTTCTCAGGAACACATGACTTAATATATAAATCCAGGATATCTCCACTGAAGGAGGGAAGAATATGGAGAAATCACGCTTCGGGCACAACTCACGCGAAGGTTACCACCCTCCTAAAGGGAAGTGAATGTCTTGGAACTTTTATCCTTGTTTTTGCTATTTCCCTTCTTGTTTTCATGTCAACAAATTCCCCTGGTGTTCTGTTATGTAGAGATTTAATATCTGAATATTTTGAACCAAACCCCCTCACAGTCGGTTTGATAATATACCCGACTTTTGATATTTGTTTTCTTTTAGTTATTTTGCTCACACAAATATTCTGTTCTCCACAACTAAGGACTGCCCTTACAATCCCTGAATATTTGTAGTTATTTACTTAACTTAAGTTTGTTTTAGGTTTTTATTTTTTAGTTTAATTACTTATCGAGTACCTGACTGGGACACTTTTATCGGCCACGTCTGATATTGCATTCCCCTATATCTTCTGAATAAAAAAAAAAAAAAAAAACGTTCATCTCCAACGAGACATCTAGGTTTGTGAGTATATTCAAATCACATACGCAATTCACATCGCGCTAAGATGTCCATTCATTTTCTATCAATTAATGCCAATGGCTTAAATCATCCGGCCAAGAGAGCATCCATGTGGAAAACGGCATTGACTAATGGTTGTGATGTTCTATGTATACAAGAAACCCATTTTCCTTTAGAAAATTCACCTGTATGCCTACATAAATCTTTCCCTTATATATTTAAGGCTAATTATTCCCGTAAACAGAGGGGAGTTATGATAGCTATACGGGATTCTTTGTCCTTTCAAAAGTTAGACTGCATCTTGGATCCTGAAGGCAGGTTTATCATTTTGGTCTGTTCCCTGGATAATGTTATTTACACACTTGTGAATGTATATGCACCCAACAATAGACAGATGAAATTCCACAAAACCGTTCTGAAAAAAATTAATGAAATTCAGCAGGGCCATCTCTTAATATGTGGAGACTTTAATTTGGTCCCAGATATTATTATGGACTCTTCTTCTAGCACCAAAAGATTTGCTTCTCCCCTTGCGTCCTTTCTTATGGAAAATGATCTTTACGATGTCTGGAGGTGTTATCACGCGGCTGAAAGGGACTACACGTTCCATTCCAAACGTCATAACACATATTCTCGGATTGATCTGTTTGTTTCTGATAAATGGCTACTACAGAACATAATTGAGACCCGCATCCATGATATTACCTGGTCGGATCACGTGCCCATTAGCATAAAATTGAAAAATGCAAATTCTCGTCAAAAATCATACTTATGGCGTATAAATAACTACCTTCTACAACTACCAGATAGTGTTAAATATATTTCTGAAAAATGAGTTGAATTTTTTTCTAACAATGTGGGCTCTGTGTCCGATCCGACGATACTGTGCTATGCTCATAAATCCTATGTACGTGGTCTTTTCATTCAACTTGGTTCGCAATACAAGAAAAAACGGACTGCAAAGCTAGATAAACTAACTAAAGAATTAAATGACATTGATTCAAAAAATAAGGCTAACCCCTCTCCGATTCTCCAATCCCAACTTTATGACTTAAGACACAATTTACGTTCTATGCTCCTGGAATCTTATGACTTCAAACTTAGGAAGTTAAAAGCGCGCTCCTACGTCACCAATAATAAGGCAGGTAAAGTCATGGCATCTCGTATTAAGGGACACAGACAAAAGACTAAAATCTCACACCTTATTGACCCCATCACTCGAGAAAAAATAATTAATCCGCAAAAAATAGCTGATTTATTTAGCTCATACTACAGGGAGTGCAGAATTATTAGGCAAGTTGTATTTTTGAGGATTAATTTTATTATTGAACAACAACCATGTTCTCAATGAACCCAAAAAACTCATTAATATCAAAAGCTGAATATTTTTGGAAGTAGTTTTTAGTTTGTTTTTAGTTTTAGCTATTTTAGGGGGATATCTGTGTGTGCAGGTGACTATTACTGTGCATAATTATTAGGCAACTTAACAAAAAACAAATATATACCCATTTCAATTATTTATTTTTACCAGTGAAACCAATATAACATCTCAACATTCACAAATATACATTTCTGACATTCAAAAACAAAACAAAAACAAATCAGTGACCAATATAGCCACCTTTCTTTGCAAGGACACTCAAAAGCCTGCTATCCATGGATTCTGTCAGTGTTTTTATCTGTTCACCATCAACATTGCGTGCAGCAGCAACCACAGCCTCCCAGACACTGTTCAGAGAGGTGTACTGTTTTCCCTCCTTGTAAATCTCACATTTGATGATGGACCACAGGTTCTCAATGGGGTTCATATCAGGTGAACAAGGAGGCCATGTCATTAGTTTTTCTTCTTTTATACCCTTTCTTGCCAGCCACGCTGTGGAGTACTTGGACGCGTGTGATGGAGCATTGTCCTGCATGAAAATCATGTTTTTCTTGAATGATGCAGACTTCTTCCTGTACCACTGCTTGAAGAAGGTGTCTTCCAGAAACTGGCAGTAGGACTGGGAGTTGAGCTTGACTCCATCCTCAACCCGAAAAGGCCCCTTAAGCTCATCTTTGATGATACCAGCCCAAACCAGTACTCCACCTCCACCTTGCTGGCGTCTGAGTCGGACTGGAGCTCTCTGCCCTTTACCAATCCAGCCACGGGCCCATCCATCTGGCCCATCAAGACTCACTCTCATTTCATCAGTCCATAAAACCTTAGAAAAATCAGTCTTGAGATATTTCTTGGCCCAGTCTTGACGTTTCAGCTTGTGTGTCTTGTTCAGTGGTCGTCGTCTTTCAGCCTTTCTTACCTTGGCCATGTCTCTGAGTATTGCACACCTTGTGCTTTTGGGCACTCCAGTGATGTTGCAGCTCTGAAATATGGCAAAATGGTGGCAAGTGGTGGCAAGTGGCATCTTGGCAGCTGCACGCTTGACTTTTCTCAGTTCATGGGCAGTTATTTTGCGCCTTGGTTTTTCCACACGCTTCTTGCGACCCTGTTGACTATTTTGAATGAAACACTTGATTGTTCGATGATCACGCTTCAGAAGCTTTGCAATTTTAAGAGTGCTGCATCCCTCTGCAAGATATCTCACTATTTTTGACTTTTCTGAGCCTGTCAAGTTCTTCTTTTGAACCATTTTGCCAAAGGAAGTTGACTAATAATTATGCACACCTGATATAGGGTGTTGATGTCATTAGACCACACCCCTTCTCATTACAGAGATGTAAATCACCTATATGCTGGTAGTAGGCTTTGAGCCTATACAGCTTGGAGTAAGACAACATGCATAAAGAGGATGATGTGGTCAAAATACTCATTTGCCTAATAATTCTGCACTCCCTGTATAGTGGTTTGTATAACCTTAACAATGACGACACTATTCAACAGCCTTCCATTGACGAGATTCATTCCTTCCTCTCTCTCCTTTAAAATTGCCCAAACTATCAGATGATCAACTTGATATGCTGAATACCCCTATCACCGATATTGAAATTATAAATTCCATTAACTCTATGCCCAGCGCCAAGGCACCTGGCCCTGATGGATTCTCTGAAGAATATATCAAACTATTTAAAGAATTATTGGTACCCCATATGAGAGACCTTTATAACCATGCTGCCTCCTCGTCGTCCTTTCCAAAAGAAATGCTCTCCGCGTTGATAATCACGCTTCCCAAACCTGGCAAAGATCCTACCTCCCCCCCCAAATTTTCGACCCATTTCTTTACTCAATATTGATCTGAAGATATATGCTAAAATAATTGCTAATAGACTGATTGATATTCTCCCTAACCTTATAAATATGGATCAAACTGGATTCACCAAGGGTCATCAGACATCTGATGCGACTAGAAGACTAATTAATGTTATTCATAGTATTAATGTGATGGGGTTGCCTTCTCTGCTCCTATCATTAGATGCAGAGAAGGCGTTCGATAGAGTAAACTGGTCCTATTTATCGCTAACTCTACAGAAATTTGGATTCCAAGGACTTATTCTTAAAGCTATACTTGCCTTATATTCATTCCCAAATGCAAGAGTTTTTACTTCTTATCTACTATCCCGACCATTTGATATCACTAATGGAACTCGTCAAGGCTGCCCTCTGTCACCCCTAATTTTTAACTTAATGATAGAACCTTTGGCGGAACATATCAGGTCTAATCCTAAAATTTCGGGCATTACTATTGGTCCTCAAGTCCATAAGATCAGTCTATTTGCTGATGATATTATATTGATGTTGACTGACCCATTTACATCCCTGGTGGAAGTACAAAATATACTGTCATGGTTTGGGAGAATTTCCTATTATAAAGTAAATACCACAAAATCCTATGTACTAGACATTGGAATTGACGCTATATCAAACAACTTTCTCCAAAACACATTCCTCTATGTATGGGCGGAGGACAGCATTTCATACCTTGGTATAAATCTTACGAGAACAACTAAATCCCTATGTGTACATAACTATGTTCCCTTAAAACATAAATTACAATTGGATTTGCTTAAACTAGGAAAGAATGAATTCTCTTGGTGGGGTAGACTCTCTGTGTTTAAAATGATCCATCTGCCGCAAATTTTATATGTATTTAGAAGTGTGCCCATCCCAGTCCCTATTAAATTTTTTAAATCTCTTCAATTTTTATATTGTCTAGATACATTTGGAATGGTAAAAAATCCAGGTGTGCCCACCATAAACTTATCAAACATAGGATGTGGGGTGGAGTGGGCTATATTGATTTCCAAGATTACTTTTATGCATCCATTATGACACAAATTAAAGAATGGTTTCGATCTTCTCCAACAACGATGTGGGGAATGATCGAATCCACTTATGACAAAGAGGGACAGACTTATTTATGGCTGTTTGGAGCACATTTGGGCATTAAAATCCCTACACATTTGTCCCCGACGATAAAGGTGTCTATCACGACATGGCTAAAAATTCTTCAGTCTGCCGAATTTCTGGACTCTAAAATTAACGTGAAAATACCACTTAGAGTGCTGCATCTTAATGTGAACCAAGTTCCCTTTGACCTTTGGAGTGAGAAAGGCATTGTGTATATACAAGACTTATACGATAAAATTGGAATCAAATCATTCCTGAATGCCTTTTTATCTTTTTTTTTTAGGTTTTCTGGTTGCAGCGGCGCCTACGCCTGCTGTGAACATTTCTCTGTTAGTTGTGGGAGATATTGTGCTCTGTAATCTGACTGTTTCCTTTACTGCATGTATTGTTCCTTGACGGTACTTGAAGTTTGTATTGTAGATAATTTTGATTATCTTCATCTAAAACGTTAATCTATGCTTATGAAAGTATTCATGTGTATTTGATTGTTTATTTGCGACCTTTGTATTGCTATGTTTTGCTACTTTATTTCATGATGTATCTTGCTGCATATGTATACTATATATATGTAATTTCTTAAAATCCAATAAAAATCTATTGAATTAAAAAAACTTTGTAAATAGTATGGTATTACTTGTTCCACTATGCTTTTAAAAGCATTTGAACTATCTCCTGTAGCCAACACAAAGCTTGCCTCCATGAAAGTATGCTATACTGGGATGCTCTGTAGGTACAGCTGCAAGTTATTTATGCAGTTTCATAAGGGTCCCCATGTTGGGAAGAAAATTTCAGTTCACCCAAAAAAATATATAGTTGGACCTAAGAGTCCTACTGAATGTTTAATGAACAAAATTGCCTTTTTTGTGACACCTAGATAATAAACCAAAATGCAATTCTTAGAAAATATCATTCACATATTTCATATTTAATTTTTATGATAGAATATTAGACTTTATGGCCCGTATTCACGAAAGTTTTACGCCGGCGTATCTAGAGATACGCCGGCGTAAGTACAAATGTGCGTCGTCGTATTGTTACGCCCATTCGCAAAGCTGGATACGTCGTAAAACAAAGCTTCAGCCGCCCGACATAACTTACCTACGCCGGCGTATCGTGGGCGCATAGTTACGCTGGACGCATTCGGCGCACAAATGTTAAATATGCAAATTCACGAACATACTTGCGCCCGGCGCAAACTTACCCCACATAAAGCAGGGGTAAGTCATGCAAAGGTATGGACGAGGGAACAGCCGTTGTATTGTACGTCATTTACGTAGTACTATGTGAATAGGGCTGTGCGTAGGTTACATTCAGTGATTCAACGTATCTTAGGTGTTTGTCCCGACGTGATTCTGCGCATGCGTACTGGGAAGCGTCCACTGGACGGCGCATTCGCTGTTCGTTCGGCCCTTCATTTACATGGGGTCACGCTTCATTATAATAAAACAGGCCCACTTCCACCTAATTTGACTTACGTCGGCTTACGCCGACAACTATACGCTACGCCGCCGCAATGTTGCACGTATTTTCTTTGTGAATACCAGGCTTGCCTCTCAATGTTGCGGCAGCGTAAACAAGATACGCTACGCCAGAATAAAGATGCGCCCATGTACGTGAATCCGGGCCTATATATTTTGCTTTGCTATTAAAGGCTTATAAACCCTCTTACCTGCTTGTGTCTTTTATGGTTTCATGGTGACACTTGTTGGCCTGTACACAGCCTATAGTGAGTCTAGAGTAAATCTTCACATTCCTGTTTATGTTCTGTGTTTAGGCATGAGGCAAGCGGCAAGGCACAGGTTATTGCATGAATTCTATCTGTAGTCAAAGAACTGCTTCCTGTGAAGAAACTATATATCCCACAATCTCTAAGGCCGCGTACACACGATCGAACATGTCCGCTGAAACTGGTCCACAGACCAGTTTCAGCGGACATGTTCGATCGTGTGTAGGGCCTATCGGACCGCTTTCCTGTGGACCAAAGTTTTAAAACATGCTTTAAAACCTGTCCGATGAAAACCTGTTTGTCGTAAAGGTTTGATGGTTAGTACACAAAATCATCGGATCAAAAACCCGGACATGCTCAGAATCAAGTCGACGTATGCTTGGAAGCATTGAACTTTGTTTTTTCAACACGTCGTTGTGTTCTACGTCACCACGTTCTGGTCTGATTGGATTTTGGTCCGATGGTGTGTACGCACATCAGACAAATTCAGAATTGCCTGATGAAAACGGTCCGTCAGACAAGTCTCATCAGACATGTCTGATCGTGGTTACAGGGCCTAAGTCTACTGGTCTTCAGGTGAGAGCAAAGGGCTCATACACACAGGATGTTTTTTTTTTTAAAACAGCATTTAGCAGCGTTTTTACATTAGCATTTTGCGCGTTTTCCCTCATCATTAAAGGGTTTTCCCGTGTTTTTTTACTTTAGAGTTCTTGGGTGTTTTAAAAACACTATTTATAATGTAAAGACTTTTAAAAACATCAAACGTGGTTAAATGCAGCGTTTAGATGCTTTTTCTGATGTGTTTCATTTTAACAGCTCCTTTTTACTGCTCCTGGAAGCACAGGCTATCATTGTTTTTCTAGTGCCCCTAAACGCTAATGCCTCCAAAAGCCTCTGAGGCCGCGTACACACGATCAAATCTATCTGCTGGAAACGGTCTGACAGACCGTTTCAGCAGACAGATTTGATCGTGTGTACGGGCAAACAGACGGATTTGGCCAGCCGACAGATTTCAAAGCATGCTTTGAAATCTGTCGGCTGGGAACCCGTCGGACCGATATGTCTGCTGGTTAGTATGCTAACCAGCAGACATATCTGCTCACACATGCGTCGAATGGATTTGACGCATGCGCGGAAGTGTTTTACTTCCTGGTGCGGTGACATTGCGGGGTCAACGTCACCGCCACGTCAGCGCGCTGTCTGCCGGCGGGGATTTTGGTTTGATCGCGTGTACACGATCAAACCAATACATCCCAGCAGACAGATCTGTTCAAATCGGTCTGTCCGACCGATTTGATCAGATGTATTTGCTTGTGTGTACGCGGCCTGACAGTTTATTTGTGCATGGACACATAGGCCAATGTGGAGGGGATTTTAGAGGCTGTTAGAAAAAATGTCAAATGGCCCTAACAGCAGCTGTAAAAACGTCCTTTGTGCATGAGCCCTAAATATTAATGAGATCTGACACAGTCACAAGAAGGCAGATTAAAGTGATTGTTAACTGCACTAATACTTAGTTAAAAGAACAAAAACATTTAAAAATGTACAATACCTTTCAGACAATGCAGGCACATTTGTTTCTAAAAAATGCACTTCTCACTATGGCTCTTATCATGTATAGAAGTACCGTATTTATCGGCGTATACCGCGCACTTTTTTGCCCTGAAAATCAGGGCAAAATTGTGGGTGCGCGGTATACGCTGATACCCGCTTTCCCGCGCCGCTTTCGAATACTGTGCCGGCATATACCGAGCGCAGTACACTTGGGTATAGTCGGGCAGACTCGGCTCCTCTCGCGCTGACGTCCTGGATGTACAGGACGTGAGCGCGAAAGGAGCAGAGCCTGCCCGACGATACGCGAGTGTACTGCGCTCGGTATATGCAGGCGCAGTACACTCGTGAATAGTCGGGCAGACTCAGCTCCTCTCGCGCTGACGTCCTGTACGTCCAGGACGTCAGCGCGAGAGGAGCCGAGTCTGCCCGACTATACCTGTGTGTACTGCGCTCGGTATATACCGGCGCAGTATTCTAAATCGGCGCGGGAAAGAGAGGATCGAGCGGGGAGGACGCCGCAGAAGGACGCCGGACCCGACGAAGAGGACACCCGAAGCCGCTGATGGACGCCGCGCAAGACACCAAAACTGTTAGTACAAAAAACTTTTTTTCAGCAGGAATGGGGGCCACTTTAGGGGTGTGCGCTATACGCGGCAGCGCGCTATACCCCGATAAATACGTATCTATTTGGCAAGCCGCCAAATTTGAACATTTCCCGATATTCAATTGATATTTCCAGAGTCCCTAAAAAGCAATATAATACAAGGAAGGTCATTTATACTCTAAGTTATAAATTCATACATTTAGGTAATGTTATTGTCCTGTATTTCGATTGATAAACATAATCTCATGTCTCCAGTTCTGAACTTTACAATCTAATTTTCAGATTATTAACAAACAGTCTACTAACTCTCTTGATAGCTATGATTGTATTACAGAGAAAGCTACAAAATTGTCATAAAGCTGCAGGGGAGAAAATTTTATATAAATTTCCTAATGTGTTGTTTTTTTTTATTATGATTTTTGTTTTGTATGTTTAGTAATTTTTCATTCAATGCCTATGTCTTTTTCTGGAAATGCTATAAAATATATTCTTACATAGTGTGCACAAGAATAAGCTCCCTGTGATACTGCAGTGCCTAGAATCCAGAGCAAAACAAAAGATTACAGCGCACACATACAAAAATAACATTTAAATCCTGCAAGGCTATTTAAAACACCTGAACATATTCAGCACATAAGCTAAAATATGGAGATTTGGTCACAAAATATGGCCATATAGTGCTTAAAACCACTACTGCATCAAAGTACACCATTATCAGTGGTTCTTACACCATTCATAGAATGAGAAGTGGGCACAATAAGGAGCCCGCAACATGGGATTGTGATCGCCATAGGATGTTAACGTTTTTGTTCAAATTTTGTTATTTATAAAAAAAAAAGATAGAGCTTTTGAGACGGGGCTTTGAGCGGGAACAACGTGAGTCACAGGTGGCTGAAGGTTATATAAGCCACCTGTGTGACAGGATCCCTCACAGCAGCCCTGAGGCATTTAGGATTCAGAGCTCCCTGTCATGAAGTCCTTGGTTCGTAGGGTGCTTGAGAGGGCTGCTGTGGAGGGTGGTGACGAGTGGCTGCAGCACTGCTTGGATATGGAGGAGGAGAACCAGGCTCAGGCTGCCGTGTCTGCTGAACAGCTGCTATTATTGAACGGCTCCCCTCCGGGTACCAGCGCGGCTATCCACCAATCTCCCGGGCACAGCTTACAGAGTAGCTCTTCTCCAGAGCGTCAGAAGACAGATGTGTTGGCGGTGAGTAGCGGGAGGTCTCTCACATCAGGGGAACCAGAAGTACAGGCTGCATCACCGATAACAAGCCACAAAGGGAAAAGGAACAAGCGGGCGCTGTCTCCATCTCCCCCACGCACCAGAGCAGGCAGGGGACTGGGTCGCCCCCCCTTAGCCACTAATAGATATCCGGGCAGAAAAAACTAATCTCCTCAGAGGATAGCCAAAGCACCTGCTGCCTCCCGCAGTGCTAGCATGGCTAGTTCCATGGGAGCATCAGACACTAAAGGTGCAGGGATCCATTCTGGGTATAACCCCATAGTCACTCATATGGCATCATCAGTATCCAGGCCATCTAGGCTGGATGCTGTGAGGGCCACTCTGTCTCCTTCTTCCCTTCCAGGTCTTGATGCCAGCCAGCTTGGGACGCAAGGCTTACACATCCCTGTTCTGTCAAGTCCTAGTATGCCTAGTCTGACGGGTGAGTCATCACAAAGTATGTTAATTAATCTGTTACTTCTCTCTTTAAACAAATGTAATGATAATGTATCTAATTTGCGTTTAACACCTGTTCCTAGCCCAGCGAATGTCTGGTCAGGCAGTCCAGTTGGTACTAATGCTGATAATCTATTTATTCCTTCAGGTAATGATGCAGTTTCTGAGACATGTTTTAAGGAAGTGCTTCCTTGTGAAATGTCTCCTTTAAGTTTTCACCTGTCAGTGTCAATTACAGAAAAAATATGGAAAGGCGAATTTGTTGATCTCCTATCTTTGTTACCCATTGCTAAGGAGTTCAACAGGTTAGAGAAAAAATCTAAAATTAGCTCTGATGATAGACCCCGCCCGGTGAATAGATCATTGTTTAACTGGTTGCAGGCTTTCGGCATTTTTTCTTCCGTTTTGGGTGAAAAACACCCAGAGCAGTGCTCAGGGCTTTTCCAAAACCTGGAGCATGTGCTTAAAGCTTATAAAAATTTTGGAGGTATGGGATGGTTCAGCTATGACGAGTCTTTCCGTCAAAAGATTGCGATTTATCCTAATCTCAAATGGGGTAATAAGGATGTTGGTTTATGGCTGAACCTTATTGCCCCTCAAAAGCCAGTTTTTCACTAGGTCTCAATCACAGCCTGCTTCTAGCTCAACGTCTTCTGTTTCAGCCTACAAAAGGGGTACATGCTACGCTTTTAACAAAGCACAATGTAAGTGGCTCAATTCATGTAGTTATCGACATGAATGCTCCTTTTGTTTTGGCGCACACCCAGTGTCAAAATGTTTTAAAAGATCGTCCAACAGTCAATTTCAAAGAGATCAGTCAAAAAGCCTGCACGCCAGTGAGGCTGTCCGCAATGCAGCCTTGGCTAGCAGTATACCCCGACAGGCAGAAAGCTTGGTTATTAATTAATGGATTCTCTTCAGGTTTTGAACTCCCATGTTTTGAAGGTGCAGGCTGTCAACCATCAAAAAATCTGAGATCAGTTTTTCTTCATGCTGATATAGTTAGGGAGAAACTGATGAAGGAAATTTCAGCGAATAGGATTGCTGGTCCTTTTATTTTTCCACCTTTTAAAAATGTTCAGGTCTCCCCTTTAGGTTTGGTTCCTAAAAAGGAACCAAATTCTTTCCGCCTTATCCATCATCTTTCTTTTCCTGTAGGCCAGGGATCCTCAAACTACGGCCCTCCAGCTGTTGTGGAACTACACACCCCATGAGGCATTGTAAAACTCTGACATTCACAGACATGACTAGGCATGATGGGAATTGTAGTTCCTGAACAACTGGAGGGCCATAGTTTGAAGACCCATGCTATAGGCAATTCTCTTAATGATCAGATTGACCCATCATCTGCCACTGTGAAATACACAACTTTTGATGACGCTATAAAGATCATTAAAGCGGGGGTTCACCCTTAAAACTACTCTGTGTGATCCCATCCAGCATACTGGCGTCAGCGCCAGTATGCGTTTTTTTTTTTTTTTTTTTAATCTTCGTACTTACGGTTGAATTGATCATTTTATATTGTGCCTACCGCGGGTGAATGGCGCGTCTATGGAGAGTCACGGGTTTCGAAAATAGCCGACTAGCACTCGGGTATTTCCGGCACTATACGGCGGCCGCGCACAGACCTAGGAGCTGACTGCGCAGGCGCCGTATAATTATCCGAGTCCTATTTCGGCTTTTTTCGGAGGACGTGAAGCGCCATAGCCATTGGACTCGGATATATACGGCGCCTGCGCAGTCAGCTCCTAGGTCTGTGCGCAGGCGCCGGGAATACCCGAGTGCTAGTCGGCTATTTTTGCAAGCCATGACGCTGAATAGACGCGCCATTCACCTGCGGTAGGCACAATATAAAATGATCAATTAAACCGTAAGTACGAAGATTAAAAAAAAAAAAAGCATACTGGCGCTGACGCCAGTATGCTGGATGGGATCACACAGAGTATTTTTAAGGGTGAACCCCCTCTTTAAGACCTTCGGTCATGGTGCTTTGTTGGCTAAGGCGGATATCAAATCTGCCTTCAGACTCTTGTCCATAGATCCCAAGTCTTATAATTCCTTAGGCTTTTGTTTTGAAGGGAAGTTTTTCTATGACAAATGCTTACCAATGGGTTGCTCCTTGTCATGCTATTATTTCGAAAATGTTGCTTCATTCATTCAATGGGTAGTAAACAAGAAAGGAAAAAGAAAGGCGCACCAGCCTCGTGTACTACCATTTGGCAATTTATTGAAATTAAAAATTAAAAATACAAACTACTTACAAACAAATGGTGATACAAGGCTTGTCACAAACGATAAAAGTAGATACCCCTCGAACCACACTCCAGAATGTAGGGGGGGGTTTTGAGGTACGTTACTGCTGGCTTCGAGGCGTCAGGGGCCTCTTCTTCACAGCCCAACAGTACAGACCCTTCCACAGACACTGCGTAAATGGAAATACACATAGGTACAGGCACCACCCACCACAGGACAAAAAAACTCCCCCAGGGGCCGTCCAGACTCCTCCCAACGCATAATGAATAGTTAGTTAATTAATCAAATAATTCATTAAATGGAGAATCATGATATTAGTAATAATAATAGTAATAATACTTCTTAAAGCAGATGATACACCATAATAATAATAACATTTCTCAAATGGTAATTATGTTAGTTTAAACAGCAGGGAAAGGTGTATTATAGATCAATCACAAGGAATTTGCAGCCCAGACCACAGTGTCCCCCACATAAAACAACCCATCCATGAAAGTCTGCATATACATGCATGGATGGCAGATAAAATGAGGGACACAGACCGTGGAGGGAGGGAAGGGGGGGAAGGGGAAGAGAGACGTAATGGCCAAATAGAGGAATGGAGGTCAGCTGTGAACATACCCTGAGGTAGGACACCCGCACCTCCAAAGAAATCAGTAATCAGTAATATTCCTCCCCCTCTCTCATATGTCCCATCCCCCCCCCCCCCCCCCCCCACTGTTTCTCAGTGTTTGGGCTCCGCTATCATGGCGGCGATTGAGACACTTTGTCTGTAGTGTGCCGTCTGACGATGTGTCAGGGAAGTGGGCCACGACTGATGACGCGGTAAGGCGGCACGTCAGTCGTTGGAGCGCAGACGTTCCTGTTTGCGTTCCACTTCACTGCTGGTATTCACCGCGCCTCGTTTGGTGGGTACTGCAGCGGCGATGGCTCCCACGGGTAGGAGTGTCACTCGTCCGTTGATTTCTTTGGAGGAGCGGGTGTCCTATCTCAGGGTATGTTCACAGCTGACCTCCATTCCTCTATTTGGCCATTACGTCTCTCTTCCCCTTCCCCCCCCCCTTCCCTCCCTCCGCCGTCTGTGTCCCTCACTTTATCTGCCATCCATGCATGTATATGCAGACTTTCATGGATGGGTTGTTTTATGTGGGGGACACTGTGGTCTGGGCTGCAAATTCCTTGTGATTGATCTATAATACACCTTTCCCTGCTGTTTAAACTAACATAATTACCATTTGAGAAATGTTATTATTATTATGGTGTATCATCTGCATTAAGAAGTATTATTACTATTATTATTACTAATATCATGATTCTCCATTTAATGAATTATTTGATTAATTAACTAACTATTCATTATGCGTTGGGAGGAGTCTGGACGGCCCCTGGGGGAGTCTCTTTGTCCTGTGGTGGGTGGTGCCTGTACCTATGTGTATTTCCATTTAAGCAGTGTCTGTGGAAGGGTCTGTACTGTTGGGCTCTGAAGAAGAGGCCCCTGATGCCTCGAAACGCATAAGCCAGCAGTAACGTACCTCAAAACCCCCCCCCCCTACATTCTGGAGTGTGGTTCGAGGGGTATCTACTTTTATCGTTTGTGACAAGCCTTTTATCATTATTTGTTTGTGAGTAGTTTGTATTTTTAATTTTGTATTTCAATAAATTGCCAAATGGTAGTACACGAGGCTGGTGCGCCTTTCTTTTTCCTTTCTTGTTTTTTGCCAGGATCCCCCCATCCATGAAGGGCAGCAAGGCGTTTTTTGCCACCGTTTGATATTTGAAGTACTTTATATGCAGAATATTGACTACTGGTTGAACATCCCACTCGTGCGCAGGAGTTTGTGTCCTCTTTGTATATAATTCAATGGGTAGTTACTGTTGAATCGGGTCATTCTGGAATAATTCACTATTTGGATGACTTCCTTTTCATTGGTCCTCCAAACTTTTCTTTTTGTTCATTAACCCTAAATTTTTTTTTTCTGGTGTCAGATTATTTTGGTATTCCTTTGGCTATTGAAAAAACTTCCTTCCCATCCCCAACTATAGAATTTTTGGGCATTAAGATCGACACTCTGTCTTTTCAGTTTGAGCTTCCGGCGCTGAAGATTTGCAGGCTTCAGGCCCTCATTGCATTTTTTCTGCACCGGTAAAAGATTCTGTTTAAAGAATTGCAATCCCTTTTAGGTCTTCTGGCTTTTGCTACCCGCATAATGCCAATGGGCAGGATTTTTTCCAGACGGTTATCTCTGGCCATGTCTGGTCCTTTTTCGCACATTAGGATGACCAGTGATCTTAAAGATGATTTGTTGGTTTGGTCTTTGTTTATGCAAGATTTTAATGGCAGATCAATTTTTCAGGACAATTTCACTTTCGTAGCTGATTTAGTGTTATCCACAGATGCTGCTGGCTCTTGTGGTTTCGCAGCCATATTTCACTTGCACTGGTGTGCTGGTCTCTGGCCACCGCTTTGGAAATCTAACGGATTCACTAAAAATATAGTGCTTTTGGAACTTTTTCCTGTTATTGTCGCTCTGGAAATTTGGGGCTGCTATGTTGCAAATAAGAGGATTGTCATTGACACTGACAATAAGGGTGTTTTATTTGCAATAAATTGCTTGTCCTCAAAGTCCATTCCAGTTATAAAGATGTTGCGATACCTGGTACTTACATGTTTAAGATTGAATATTTGGATCAAAGCGAATTATGTCCCAGGTAAGCGCAACACTACCGCTGACGCTTTATCTCGATTCCAGATTACGCGTTTCAGACAGCTGCTGCCACAGGCAGATCAAGTTGGGTGCCAATGCCCAAGCCATTTGTAGGATCTGATTTGAATCCAGTTTTCCTGGCCATAAAAAATTTGATTGCGCCAAGAACATGGACTGAATATTCAGTTGCATGGAATAAATGGGTTTCTTTTCTTGCAGATTTAGGCTGCTCAGAGGTGCCTCCAAATGAAATCCTGATTTTAGCTTTTCTTTGCTCCTTAATGCAATTGAATTTCTCCTTTTATTTCAAACTGCAAAATATTCCGGCTTGTAATGCTTATTTTTCAGTCAAGCAGGCGTTAAAAGGTTTGAGGAAGGAAAAGCTGGCTCCAGATGCTCGCAGACCTATCACTTTGGACATTTTATCCAGGTTATGTTTGGCTACCATGTTTGTTTGCATTTCTGAGTACGAAGCCTTTTTATTTCACGTTTCTTATATTTTTATGTTTTTCGCAGCCTTCCGGGTTTCAGAAATGCTACCAAATACCAAGCATAGCCTGGAACGTTTATTATTTTCAGAAGTTTTTATGTTGGAAGATAGGGTCAGAATTTTTGTTTGTAAGTCAAAAACAGATCAGGCTTGTAAAGGCAGATGGCTCCGTCTGTTTTCCTGTGGCGTCTCTGTTCTTTGTCCGGTGTTGGCCCTCAAGAAATTCCTTTCCGTCGGGCCAGCTTTAGGTCACCAATTTTTAATTCATTTGGATTGTTTTCCTTTGACAAAATTTCAGTTCAATTCAGTTTTGAAGTGATGTTTTTCTCATATAGGCCTCTCCAGTTTTAAATTTTCCTCTCATTCGTTCAGGATAGGAGCCGCCACTGAGGCTGCCAGGATGGGTTTGCCTGATTCAGTCATTATGAAATTGGGTATATGGGATTCTAGCAGATCTAAAAGTTATGTCCGCCCTTATTTATCTCTTTAATTTATAGGTAAAAAAGCATGCATTTGGATTGTGGGTCACTCCTATATTTATTGGGCTCATAAAAGAGCTTTTCACCGCTGCTACGGTTCCAACCTGTAGTTACCATCAGATCAATTTCATATCTTATGGAAAGGTATTCGTGGTATGCAATGGACTGAGCTTTTCTTTCACCTTTCTGCTTTATTTCATGCTTGGCCCGCTCCGTCTATCTTAGTTCTTCACTTAGGAAGCAACGACGTAGGTAGATTGAAAACTTTGGACCTAATGTTTTTAATGAAACAAGATTTTCAGCGTTTAAGGCGGCGTACACACGAGGGGATATGTCCGCTGAAAACGGTCCGATGGACCGTTTCAGCAGACATCTCCGCTCGTGTGTATGAGCTAGCGGACAGATTTCTCCACCCGACAGATTTCAAAGATGCTTTGAAATCTATCCGGTGGGAATCTGTCCGCCGAATGTCTGCTGGTTAGTACACTTACCAGCAGACATGTCGGCCCCACCGCCGCCGCGCCGCTGCCGAATGGATTCGGCGCATGGTCTTTTACTTCCTGGTGCGGTGACGTGGCGGTGACGTGGTGGTGACGCGGCGGCGTCAACGTCACCGCCACGTCACCGCGCCGTCTCGGATTTGATCCGATGGTGTGTACACCCATGGATCAAACTCCCGATCGACAATCCGATGGAATGGTCCGCGGACCGTTTTCATCGGATATATCCGATCGTGTGTACGCCGCCTAAGATTAGCTTTTCCTGAGACACAAATTATTTTCTCTGAAATGGTTGCTCGTTTATTTTGGTTAGATTTGGAGGGTAAGAAACCTCTTGAAAAAATAAGGAAAAGAATCAATCACTTCATTGAGAAGTTTTTACCTCTGATTGGGAGAGTCTCCTTTCGTCACACTGACTTGAAAGGGGGTTTCCCAGGTCTATACAGGCAAGACGGGGTTCATCTTTCAGACGTTGGTTTGGACATTTTTAACTTAGGCATCCAAACTTGTATTGAACAGGCCACGGTGCTGGGGTAGCCGTTTTTGTTTTCAACAAACCCAGCTTGGTGGGGAACTTTGGTTATCAATTTATTCAGTATAGCTCGAGTCCTATGATATAATAAAGGTGCCGCGGCCATTTTAAACTCCAAAAGTGTTGTCTTGCCTGTTATTTACTGGGTCTCGGTTATATAGAGTCAAGTGCGATCTACAATCCCATGAAAGATCCTACTTCTCAACCATGGGAGAACTAAAAGACACCTCCTATAACACAGGTGGACAATAATTAGGGGTAATGGCGGGGGGGGGGGGGGGGGGTGCTCCAGCCCAAGGGATCTGGTCAGGACCCATACAATAGACAAACAAAGACTTTGGGGGCACACCCTAAAAATGCATTACATTAAAGATGGTGCAGCTATAAGACCATACAAAGAGAACAAAAGATTACAGTGTGCACATACAAAAATGACATTTAAATCCTGCAAGGCTTTTTAAAACACCTGAACATATTTAGCAAAAGAGAAAAAATATGGGGATTTGGTCACACCATATGGTCATATGACCGGACCAAGGGATACTGACCAGATCCCTTGGGCTGGGGCTCCCCATCCCACCACAATTACCTCTAATTAGTTTTCACCTGTGTTATAGGAGTCTTCCTTTAGTTCTCCCATAAAGAGGTGTGTATTTCTCCCCAGGTTGAGAAGCAGGTTTTTTATTTTTATGAATAGTGTAGGTCCCACTGATAATGGGGTACTTTGATGCAGTAGTGAGCTTAAGCGCTATATGGCCATATGGTGTAACCAAATCCCCATATTTTTGCTTATTTGCTGAATATGTTCAGGTGTTTTAAAAAGCCTTGCAGGATTTAAATGTCATATTTGTATGTGCACGCTGTAATCTTTTGTTCTGCTTGTATGGTCTTATAGCTGCACCATCTTTAAAGGGGTTGTAAAGGTTTGTTTTTTATTTTCTAAATAGGTTCTGTTAAGCTAGTGCATTGTTGGTTCACTTACCTTTACCTTCAATTTCCCTTCTAAATGTTTTTTTTCTTTGTCTGAATTTCTCACTTCCTGTTCCTCCTCAGATGATGGGGCAAGCTTACTGAATTGGAACAGGGAGTGAGAAATTCAGAGAAAGAAAAAAAACATTTAGAAGGGAAATCGAAGGAAAAGGTTAGTGAATCAACAATGCACTAGCTTAAAGGAACCTATTTAGAAAATAAAAAACAAACCTTTACAACCCCTTTAATGTAATGAATTTTTAAGGTGTGCCCCCCAAGTCTTTGTTTGTCTAGAATCCAGAGTAGACACACAAGTGTGGACTGGTGCTAAAGAAAAAGAGAGGGGAGGGTATTAACATAACAGCACTACAAGATAGCTGACAGCATAAATTGTCGTTACTTACCTTAACCCTTGTTACTCTAGTTCTATGCTGGAGCATCCTCTAACATGGCTTTATTTATTAAGAGAAGCTTTTTTTAGCCATACTGCTCTTGTGGGTCATAGGAGTGCACTTACTTTTGCTCCTCTGTGATTCAGAGTCAGCTAATATATGTCACAAAGCAGTAAATGAAAATAAATCAAAAATGTATTTCACAGTTTACAAAAAAACAAACAAACATCTAAAAAACACACATCAATTAGTAGGCCTCCATTTAACAAAAGATTAATTCCTGTAAATATTGTACATAAGACCCACAAGGTGTACAGAAACCTACACTAATAGTGCCCTGTTGGGGGGCTATAGGGAGCATCCCTAATTGTCTTTCCTGACAATATTGTTGGGATCCACATAGCTGCCTGATTGACAGCACACAACTGACAGATGGAGCCAGTTGCTTCCACCCCTGCAGGAGCAGAGAGTAGAGTGGTGACTAATGGCCCGTACACACAATCCAAAAATCGGACGACAGATAGTCCAACATTTTTGCTTAATAGGCGCAAGTAGAAATTGATTAGGTTACTTAAGTCTCGAAAATTCTCGTACGACAGAAAAAAAAAATTGGATGTGATGTGATGTATTGTATTTGTATTATATTTTCGGACGACAACTATACTGACTAAATGAAAATTGTATGATCTGCAGTGCAGGAGAGGACACAAGGAATCAAAACTCCCAGAAGTGTCAGCTTCTGCATAGACTTCAACTAGTGTTTTATTTGATTCAACAGATAAACTAAACTATTCGTTTTTTCTTTACAGGGGGAGTTTTTTTTTGCAAAATTAGATTGCCTACTGGGTGAACTTAAAGTTATTTTTTTTAAACAAACATATCATACTTAACTCCACTGTGCAGGTCGTTTTGCACAGTGTGACCCCGAACATCCTCTTCTGAGGTCCCCTGTGGCGCTCGCGGATCCTCCTCTCATCAATAAACCCCCTGGGAGAGTCCAGTAATTGCGTCTATAGACACAGAGACATGGTACCCGCGTCAGTAGATTTGATTGACAGAAACGGGAGCCAATGGCTGCACTGCTATCAATCTATCCAATCAGGTGAGTAAAACAGGGGGGCTAGGGGGCCAGTCAAGTTTTTTCATAGGATGCATTAAGGTGAAAAAACACAAGGATTATAGATTGGGACAGCCATATTAAAGTGGAGTTCCACTCAAAAGTGGAAGTGGAAGTTCCGCTTGTTTGTTTCCCCCCCTCTGGTGCCACATTTGGCACCTTTTGGGGGGAGGGGGGAATGGGTACCTGTTTTTGAAAATCGGCTGGGGTGCTAACATCGTGGAATCCCTGGACAGGTAAGTAGCTTTTAACTTTTGGAGGGGGGGCAGTTTAATGCCAATAATTTTGAAGAGCATCCAACACACCTTGGCTATGCAACTCAACACATGTGGATTTTGGCGCACAACAATAACCAGACCAGAAACATCTGTGTGTTTAGGTGCATTGTATTAAAAAAAATTAAGATTGCTTGTCTCTGTGTTTTTTTGGCACTATATTAACCACTTCAATACCGGACATTTTCACCCCCTTCCTGCCCAGGCCAATTTTCAGCTTTCAGCATTGTCACGCTTTGAATGACAATTGCGCAATCGTGCGACGTGACTCCCAAACAAAATTGACGTCCTTTTTTTCCCACAAATAGAGCTTTCTTTTGGTTGTATTTGATCATCTCTGCGGTTTTTATTTTTTGCGCTATAAACAAAAAAAGACTGAAAATTTAGAAATAAACACAGTGGGCCAGATTCACAGAGCGATTACGCCTGCGTAACAGGAGATGCGCGGCGTAAGTCTAAATGTGCGCGTGCGTTTCGATGCACGGCATCCCCAGAACGAGATACGCAAGAAATCTACTTTTTTTTGTCCAGCGTAATTTCGTTAGACAGACGCATCCGTCCGCGCAAAACTGCGCTAGACAGACCATTGATTTGCTAGTCAAATATGCTAATGAGGGATTTACGGGGATCCACAAAAGAACGTTGGTGCAGCGCAGGCTACGCAGTGTGCGCAACAGCAAAATGTCCTGTCTAAAATTAGACCATATAAAAGCTGGTCTAAAATTAGAAAAATTGTCTACATGTCAGAGAAAGCAACACTGTTAGTGAGGATCTGAGCAGTCACACGTGTTGCACAACAATCTGTATGCCAACATGCCAGTGGCATCCATGCTCATAGCTATACTACTGACTTTAGATGAGCAAAGAAGGAGGAGGGCACTGAGTAGGGCACTGAGGAGGGCACTGAGGAGGGCACGGGATTTTTTTTTTGCTTTTTTTTTTTTACTTTTTATTTGCTTATATAAACTTTACAATTGAATCTAATCTAATACAATATTCTTATCTGATACAAGCCCCTCAATATTCACTCTTCACGGGAGAGGATATACTGCACACGCATAGACATCTATGGCATGAGTGATTCTGAGGTGTCTCGCATCTTCAGATTCACCCCTCATGCCATCATGGAATTAACCACAAGCTTGCAGGAGGACATCACCAGCCCAACACATGACACTACCCATGACACCCATGACAGCTACATATACAATCAGAGCCCCATCCCCACAGATTTTCGAACAGAACATGTATGGGGACAGCTGGCTGGTTGGTGAGTAACATGGGTGGCAGGCACATCACAAGGGACACATGCACTACTAACATCCTCCTGTCTTTTACCTTCAAGGTGACTCTGCATATGCACTGGGACCCCATCTCATAACCCCATCTCATGCCAGCTCACATTATGCATCTTTGCACGTTAAACACACACATTAATCATGGCACAATGAGAATGCATGCATGCACACCACTGTGGTCCCTAGCACACACACTCCACATCCTCATCACATTGGATTGGCACAAGCCACCACAAATGAGGGTGACACCCCTTTTCTGGCAGGAATGTCACCTCCACATTCCCAAATCATACACAAACAGAACCAAAAAAAAAAATGACCAGCAAAAAAAAAATAAGCCCAGCAAAAATATAATTTTACAAAAAAAACAACAAAGAAAACACATAAGACAAAAATCACTCTGCAAAACAGTCCCCAAATATCTCAAAGACACGTCACAAACAAACAAATAAACGCTAACAAACAACAGAACAAAAGCACCTTGCTGTATAGGGAGGGATACAAAGGGATGTACTTTTGCAAAGGAAGTGCATTTGTGTCTGTCTATTTATGCTGTCTGCGTAGTTCTCTAATTTGCCCTAGTCCACTTCCAATTTCACCGATTGCGCCGTTCCCGAGTTGTGAGCATGCGCACAGAGGTGCTGACCATGGTCTCCTTCAAGCGCGCATGCGCGAGCCGGCCAGCCCTTCATTTCAATGTAACACGCCCACGTCCTTCCCAATTTGTATTACTCCGCCTTACGCCTCTGAAATAACGTTCCGCATGCTTGCGCGGCTACATTGCGCAAGTCTAACGTAAAGGCGGTGTGCTACGCCGGTCCAATAATGCGCAGATGTACCTGAATCTGGCCCAGTATTTTTTACTTTTTGCTATAATAAATATCCCAATTTTTTAATGACAGTAATTATCGGTTATTTTTGTCAGGACTGCATGATTGCGGCAGACAGATCAAACACCTTTGACACTATTTTGGGACCATTCACATTTATACAGTGCTATAAATATGCATTGATTACTATATAAATGTGACCGGCAGGGTAGGGGTTAACACTAGGGGGCGATCAAGGGTTTAAATGTGTTCCCTAGGGAGTTATTCTAACTGTGGGGGGAGGGGACTGACTAGAGGAGGGACACACCATCGGTCTCCTCTCCCTGACAGGAATTGTTTACACATACAGATCCACGTCCCTGGCTCTGTAACTGCTGATCACAGGTACCTGGCGGACATCGCAGCCACCAGGCACGTGCATCGGCACCTGAGTGACACGGCGGTGCACGCCCCCCCCAGCGGCCAGGAGGCCCAAGGACGTCATATGACGGCCACCTAGCATGGCAGAGCAACCTTGTGGCCGTCATATTACTATAGGCAGGATGTGAAGTGGTTAAAAATGAATGGGCTGACTTAATACAATACTTGTTAACACACAAAATAACACACGTTAACACTCTGACTTTTTCCTATTCAAGATGGAGTGACACTGCCTGTGAAACGGTCCTCTAGTGTTTTGACTTTAATGGGTATTGTGTTTCAGTTTCAATGAAAAACATTTATCCTGTAGTATTTAATTTATGCTAATGCTAAATGCATATCTGTCATATGTGGTGAAAAACTTAGTCTAGCTGGGCTATTGGAAAAGAAAAATAACTGAACATCAAATGAACATGTAATGACACTGTACTCTATTGTTGAATTGAATTTTGCATTATTGTTCTGAGTTGAAACTTTCAATAAAATCGTATTAAAAAAAAAAGGTTCTTCTGACCTACTGATACTTAAAATCCCCCACTGCTCATTCGTCTATTGCAGCTGCCTCAAAGATACCTGATATCAGGGAACTGGAGAAGGTGCAGAGAAGGGCAAACAAACTGATTAGTGGCATGGAGGAGCTCAGCTATGAGGAAAAATTAAAGGAACTGAATTTATTTGCTTTTGGGAAGCGGAGATTAAGAAGAAATATGATCAATATGTATAAATAAATCATTTATGAATAATGTGAATAGAACATTGGGATACCCCACTTACCACTCCAGACCAGTCTGAGTACATGGTATTTATCACTGTCCTTTTGACAAAGCCCTGTAACCATTTTTTTTACCCAAACCTTATGGTCCATGCCTGCAGACCTCAGCTTGTAAATTAAGCGCTTATGGGGAACTGTATCAAATGCTTTTGCAAAATCCAGATACACTAAATCCACAGGTCTTCCCCTGTCTAGATGGTAGGTCACTTCCTTGTAGAATGTTAGCATATTGGTCTGGCAAGAACGACCTTTTGTAAACCCATGCTTATTACTACTAATGATACTTTTTTCTACAGTCAATTTTTGGATATAGTCCCTTATCATCCCCTCCAATAATTTACCCATTATTGATGTTAGGCTGACTGGCCTGTAGTTTCCAGGGATTTGTCGCTGCTTTTTTTTTAAATATTGGTACCACATTGCTTTTCTCCAATCAGCTGGTATAATTACTGTCAGTATGATGTCAGCAAAGATTAGGTACAATGGTTTGGCTATAACCTGACTGAGTTCTTTGAGGACTCTCGGGTGTAAGTCATCTGGCCCTGGTGATATTTCTATAAAGTTTATCTTGTTTTTCCTTGACTCCGGTCAAGGAAAGGATAAATCCTGTGATATGTCACTAACAGTACTGTCGCAGTCGGTATACTCCTCCTTTTACTACGTAAAAACTGAGGAGAAGAAGGCATTTAGTACAGTTGCCTTCTCTGTTTCATCTGTAACCATCCTCGCATCCTCGTCTTTTTTGTGGGCAATGTGCTCTGATCTTACCTTTTTTATATATACTGTATATATCTAAAAAATGTATTTGTAACTTTTTTACTCTCCTCCGCTAAATATTAAATATTTTTGCTTGAGATTGCTTTAAGAATGTCAGGCATCTCTCTGAGAGAGTTGATGGATCTCCAGTGATGAGATACCGCTTCTTTGGTGAATAGAAGTCAATTTTGCTAAGTTGGGTCTATTGCCTAACGAACCTCACCCACGGCTCCCAGCTACCCCAAGACCCTCACCTATTTGGTCCACTCCTTCCAACAGGCGCAGCCAGAGAGACCAGAGGAGATTATTCAACCATCAGTGAAATCACCCCATGTAAACTTTCAAATGGTTCACTAAGCTACTGCACTATCCCTCCTGAAGATTGCTGCATTCCGGAAACTTAATCCCTTGCTTCGAGAACGCCCAACACTACAGGTTCCAGAGTGTTCCAATACAACTAAATCATTCAGATTCTACAGGAAAAGCAAAAAGCTCTTTTGAACTAACTATTTCTATCCAGATTTATTACACGGGATTCACACTTCCTCCACTAGAGGTCCCCCCTCCCCTGCTGGAAAGTCTCTAACACATTAAATTGCTTCACACATCTAGCTCATGTGCTCCTGTAGCAAACAACTTAATACACAGTGCTCTCTGCACTGAACAAGCCACTATAGCTGATTTATTTTCTATCATCTCATTCTGCCATACGCTATGCTACTTAGAGCAATCTCATGTTACAGCTCTGTTTATCACCTGCACTAAAAGAGAACTATCCTGAACTTCCTACATTTTAATCCCTAGATGCTGCACAGGACTGCCTCAAGTTTCTCTTGATCTCCCCCCTCCCTATTGAGATGATTGTGACTTAAATCACAGTATCACATCCCTCTCTTGCTTCCAATCCATTCAATACAATGTTGTGGTTGGTTATGCTGGCCCTGTTCTCTAAATTTTTGAATGTTATATATTATTACATTATTGTTTTAAGCTGCCATGCACTTATATGATGCTTTTATACAGTTTAGCATGTCCTTTTGTCCGGGTGTGTCCGCCGCAGTTAGTTTGACCCCACTCCTGCCTCGATCTATATCTAGACCACCACTATGATGGTCTGGCTAGATCTGACGCAGGATAAGGATAATTTTTCTTTATCCTATATGTTCTTTTTTGTTTCTCTTTTATTTTTTATGTTTGATCGGTTTAATACCAGAACAAATGGGTTATTACCCTTTTTGCATAGTCTGGTTTATATCAGGAGTACTATCTCCTGCGTTTTTGCACGGAAAAAATTATATTTGTTTTGCACAGGCATAGTGTATATATATTCTTGTTATTTTTCATTCATAGATATACATAACCAATATATCTTATATTTCTACCCTACTTGTAGACTGCCATATGGGGCGGAGATACTGACTCCATGCAGTTACTTCGCGTGGCTTCGGTGTTTCCTGCTCTGTAAAGGTAAACCACACACAGGCGACATCTTTATGATTAGATTTGTTACCCCTCTATGTTATCAGCTTTTATATATTTCTGCTGTTCAGTTGATAGACTGTTATGACTCTAGCCATGGGTCTTAAAATCATATCTCACAACACTAATGGGTTTAACTCACCCAATAAACGTAAAAAAGCCTTTCAACAATACAAAAAACTGGGCGCAGACATTATCCTGCTCCAGGAGACTCACTTTGCATCCGCTAACCACCCTAAATTCCTCCACAAATCCTATAACCAAGTGTACTATACCACCTTTGACAATAAAACTAAGGGGGTCGCCATTCTTATTCGTAACACGATCATCTTTGATGTTCATCATATATTTAAGGACCCAGAGAGCAGATATATCATACTCAAGGGTATCATCAACAATAGGGAAATCACCATAGCCTCGGTTTACGCCCCAAATGACACCCACACTTACTTTTTTCTTAAATTCTTTGAAACATTGGACAAATACCACTCACCCCACATATTGATCGGTGGGGATTTTAACTTACCTGCCCACCCAATCCTTGATGGAAGCTCCATATCCCCCCATACAAAATCCTTTTCTAAGACCATAGACCGTCTAATCAATAAGGCACAATTATTAGATACATGGAGAGCTCATAACACGGGTATTAAAGCCTATACCCACTACTCCCACCCACATGACTGCTATGCTAGACTTGACTATGTGCTGTCTACCCCTATCCTACTTGCCAACTCCACTCAGGCACAGATTCACCCCTGCCCATGGTCGGACCATGATATCTGCACATTCACTACATCCTACATAGGACTAACCCCCTCTCCTCATAACTGGCGTCTCAATGACTCCCTACTAACAAACCCTGCTAGCAACTCTACTATTTCCTCACACATAGAAAACTATTTCACAGACAATATTAATGAGGAAACTCCACCCACCTCCATATGGATCGCCCACAAAGCAGTTCTAAGAGGCCACATCATTAGCTTAGCTGCATCCAAAAATAGAGAACGACAGGCTGACATCAGACGCCTCACCAATGAACTCCACCATCTTTACATTAAACTACATCATGCAGTTGATCCTGCCATAACTCAACAAATACAAGAAAAATGCAAATCCCTAGATACCCTCCTCTCCGCTAATGTCGAGAAATCCCTCAGGTTCTCTAGAGCCAAATATATGCTACACTGCAACTCCCACTCAGCAATGTTTGCAAGGAAACTTAAGCAAGACAGTAACCCTACGCATACATACAAACTTAGAAATAATAAGGGCAACCTAGTTTCCCACCCACAGGAAGTTATGGAAATTTTTACCTCCTTTTATCAAAACCTCATGTCAAATCCCAACACCCCCCCCAAATGAAGCTGCTAAATCTTGGCTGGACAACCTCAATCTCCCCTCCCTCAATCACGAACATTTACACTCTCTTAACGCACCTTGTACAACTGAAGAAATCACACACATTATCAAATCACTCAAAACCTCCACTGCTCCAGGCCCTGATGGGTACTCATCCTTATACTACAAAAAATATGCCCCCCTCCTTGCCCCCCATTTGAAGAACCTCTTTAATCACATCCTAGAAGGCAATTCCTTTCCAAGAGAAATGCTATTAGCTAATCTCTCCTTAATCCCCAAACCCAACAAAGACCATTCACTCCCCCAAAATTTCCGCCCCATCACAGCACAAAGCATTCGGTCCTGAACAACGACCTTAAGATCTTTGGCAGGATTCTTGCAGACAGACTCGCCAAAGTCATCTCCCCACTGGTTCACATTGACCAATCTGGTTTCATACCCAACAGACAGATCACAGACAACATCAGGCTTGTCACCAATATTATCCAGGATGCTAACCTCCACTCACGCCAAACCTTCTCAGCCTTGACATTCACAAGGCGTTTGACAGTGTCAGCTGGTCGTACTTGAATTACTTGCTCCCCAAATTTGGAGTCTCTGGAGCATTTTTGCAGGGTTTCAACGCTCTATACAACTCTCCACAGACTCGCATCCGCTTACCTGGTGTCAACTCTGATTTTTTTTACACTAGGGAGAGATACCAGACAGGGCTGCCCCCTGTCTCCACTCCTCTTCGCTTTAGCCATAGAACCCTTAGCCCAGGCTATCAGAGCCAACCCAGATATAAGAGGATATACCAAGAATCATCAGGAATACAAGATTAGCTTATATGCTGATGATGCACTACTATACATTACCAACCCCCATACCTCCCTTCCCGTACTTCTCAAACAACTAGAACTTTTCCATGGGGTCTCAGGACTTAAAATTAACTTAAGCAAATGCTCCGCTCTACCCATTAACATCCCCTCAGCGGAACTTAGCCTTCTTCAGTCCAACTTCCCCTTCACGTGGATCTCCTCCTCATTTACATACCTTTCATTCTTATAAGCTCTTATATCTACTTACTACATTCCTCAAATCCTCTTTGTAATATCACTCCTCTTTACAACGGCTTATATAAGGCTAACTACATTCCACTACTAGCCCGCATTACCTCTCTCCTGAAAACCTGGTCCTCCTATCACATTTCCTTTTTGGGCAGAGTTTGTGCAATCAAGATGAACATCCTCCCCAAACTCTTAGGCGGCGTACACACGACCCAGAACCTCGACGGGCAGAACACATCGTTCCGCCCGTCGAGGTTCTCTCCCGGCCGTCGAATTCGGCGACCCGCCCGTCGGGAATGGCAACCAGCCATTCTTCCAGGCGGGCCGTCGAGAAAATAGAGAGCGTGCTCTCTTTTTCGGCTCGACGAGCTTCCCGACGGGAAGCTCGCCGAAACTGTACACACGACCGAGGTCCTCGCTGGAATTCACATTCCAGCGAGGTTCTCGCTGGTTTTCAGCGAGAACCTCGGTCGTGTGTACGGGGCCTTATAGATGCTGCACAGGACTGCCTCAAGTTTCTCTTGATCTCCCCCCTCCCTATTGAGATGATTGTGACTTAAATCACAGTATCACATCCCTCTCTTGCTTCCAATCCATTCAATACAATGTTGTGGTTGGTTATGCTGGCCCTGTTCTCTAAATTTTTGAATGTTATATATTATTACATTATTGTTTTAAGCTGCCATGCACTTATATGATGCTTTTATACAGTTTAGCATGTCCTTTTGTCCGGGTGTGTCCGCCGCAGTTAGTTTGACCCCACTCCTGCCTCGATCTATATCTAGACCACCACTATGATGGTCTGGCTAGATCTGACGCAGGATAAGGATAATTTTTCTTTATCCTATATGTTCTTTTTTGTTTCTCTTTTATTTTTTATGTTTGATCGGTTTAATACCAGAACAAATGGGTTATTACCCTTTTTGCATAGTCTGGTTTATATCAGGAGTACTATCTCCTGCGTTTTTGCACGGAAAAAATTATATTTGTTTTGCACAGGCATAGTGTATATATATTCTTGTTATTTTTCATTCATAGATATACATAACCAATATATCTTATATTTCTACCCTACTTGTAGACTGCCATATGGGGCGGAGATACTGACTCCATGCAGTTACTTCGCGTGGCTTCGGTGTTTCCTGCTCTGTAAAGGTAAACCACACACAGGCGACATCTTTATGATTAGATTTGTTACCCCTCTATGTTATCAGCTTTTATATATTTCTGCTGTTCAGTTGATAGACTGTTATGACTCTAGCCATGGGTCTTAAAATCATATCTCACAACACTAATGGGTTTAACTCACCCAATAAACGTAAAAAAGCCTTTCAACAATACAAAAAAACTGGGCGCAGACATTATCCTGCTCCAGGAGACTCACTTTGCATCCGCTAACCACCCTAAATTCCTCCACAAATCCTATAACCAAGTGTACTATACCACCTTTGACAATAAAACTAAGGGGGTCGCCATTCTTATTCGTAACACGATCATCTTTGATGTTCATCATATATTTAAGGACCCAGAGAGCAGATATATCATACTCAAGGGTATCATCAACAATAGGGAAATCACCATAGCCTCGGTTTACGCCCCAAATGACACCCACACTTACTTTTTTCTTAAATTCTTTGAAACATTGGACAAATACCACTCACCCCACATATTGATCGGTGGGGATTTTAACTTACCTGCCCACCCAATCCTTGATAGAAGCTCCATATCCCCCCATACAAAATCCTTTTCTAAGACCATAGACCGTCTAATCAATAAGGCACAATTATTAGATACATGGAGAGCTCATAACACGGGTATTAAAGCCTATACCCACTACTCCCACCCACATGACTGCTATGCTAGACTTGACTATGTGCTGTCTACCCCTATCCTACTTGCCAACTCCACTCAGGCACAGATTCACCCCTGCCCATGGTCGGACCATGATATCTGCACATTCACTACATCCTACATAGGACTAACCCCCTCTCCTCATAACTGGCGTCTCAATGACTCCCTACTAACAAACCCTGCTAGCAACTCTACTATTTCCTCACACATAGAAAACTATTTCACAGACAATATTAATGAGGAAACTCCACCCACCTCCATATGGATCGCCCACAAAGCAGTTCTAAGAGGCCACATCATTAGCTTAGCTGCATCCAAAAATAGAGAACGACAGGCTGACATCAGACGCCTCACCAATGAACTCCACCATCTTTACATTAAACTACATCATGCAGTTGATCCTGCCATAACTCAACAAATACAAGAAAAATGCAAATCCCTAGATACCCTCCTCTCCGCTAATGTCGAGAAATCCCTCAGGTTCTCTAGAGCCAAATATATGCTACACTGCAACTCCCACTCAGCAATGTTTGCAAGGAAACTTAAGCAAGACAGTAACCCTACGCATACATACAAACTTAGAAATAATAAGGGCAACCTAGTTTCCCACCCACAGGAAGTTATGGAAATTTTTACCTCCTTTTATCAAAACCTCATGTCAAATCCCAACACCCCCCCCAAATGAAGCTGCTAAATCTTGGCTGGACAACCTCAATCTCCCCTCCCTCAATCACGAACATTTACACTCTCTTAACGCACCTTGTACAACTGAAGAAATCACACACATTATCAAATCACTCAAAACCTCCACTGCTCCAGGCCCTGATGGGTACTCATCCTTATACTACAAAAAATATGCCCCCCTCCTTGCCCCCCATTTGAAGAACCTCTTTAATCACATCCTAGAAGGCAATTCCTTTCCAAGAGAAATGCTATTAGCTAATCTCTCCTTAATCCCCAAACCCAACAAAGACCATTCACTCCCCCAAAATTTCCGCCCCATTTCGGTCCTGAACAACGACCTTAAGATCTTTGGCAGGATTCTTGCAGACAGACTCGCCAAAGTCATCTCCCCACTGGTTCACATTGACCAATCTGGTTTCATACCCAACAGACAGATCACAGACAACATCAGGCTTGTCACCAATATTATCCAGGATGCTAACCTCCACTCACGCCAAACCTTCTCAGCCTTGACATTCACAAGGCGTTTGACAGTGTCAGCTGGTCGTACTTGAATTACTTGCTCCCCAAATTTGGAGTCTCTGGAGCATTTTTGCAGGGTTTCAACGCTCTATACAACTCTCCACAGACTCGCATCCGCTTACCTGGTGTCAACTCTGATTTTTTTTACACTAGGGAGAGATACCAGACAGGGCTGCCCCCTGTCTCCACTCCTCTTCGCTTTAGCCATAGAACCCTTAGCCCAGGCTATCAGAGCCAACCCAGATATAAGAGGATATACCAAGAATCATCAGGAATACAAGATTAGCTTATATGCTGATGATGCACTACTATACATTACCAACCCCCATACCTCCCTTCCCGTACTTCTCAAACAACTAGAACTTTTCCATGGGGTCTCAGGACTTAAAATTAACTTAAGCAAATGCTCCGCTCTACCCATTAACATCCCCTCAGCGGAACTTAGCCTTCTTCAGTCCAACTTCCCCTTCACGTGGATCTCCTCCTCATTTACATACCTTGGTGTTAATATCACTCCTCTTTACAACGGCTTATATAAGGCTAACTACATTCCACTACTAGCCCGCATTACCTCTCTCCTGAAAACCTGGTCCTCCTATCACATTTCCTTTTTGGGCAGAGTTTGTGCAATCAAGATGAACATCCTCCCCAAACTCTTAGGCGGCGTACACACGACCCAGAACCTCGACGGGCAGAACACATCGTTCCGCCCGTCGAGGTTCTCTCCCGGCCGTCGAATTCGGCGACCCGCCCGTCGGGAATGGCAACCAGCCATTCTTCCAGGCGGGCCGTCGAGAAAATAGAGAGCGTGCTCTCTTTTTCGGCTCGACGAGCTTCCCGACGGGAAGCTCGCCGAAACTGTACACACGACCGAGGTCCTCGCTGGAATTCACATTCCAGCGAGGTTCTCGCTGGTTTTCAGCGAGAACCTCGGTCGTGTGTACGGGGCCTTATATTACTTCCGCTCCACTCCAATCAACATCCCTAAAACCAAACTCGAGGCTCTTCAAAGACAAATCAATAAATTCATTTGGGCTGACAAAAGACCACGATATAGCTACACCCTACAATATAAATCACAATCTAAGGGCGGTCTGGGACTCCCCAACATATGGAAATATTTTTTAGCCGCACGCCTATCACAAATCTCCCAATGGTTTTCCCCAAATAAAAACATTCCATGGATGAGCTTTGAGACCTCATCTATATATCCACTGCACCTACAAGGGATACTTTGGTCTAAATACATCCTTTATAAAGACCTCATCAAACGTAACATTATAGTGGCCCATGCATTCAAGCTCTGGCAAAATATTAACGACACTTTCTCACTAGCTTCAGCAACCTCCTCACTCACATCATTCCTAGGCGATCCCAGACTACCTCTTGCATACAAAGACAGACATTCTGTCTCTGCCTGGATAGACCTTGGACTGACTTCCTTGGGCTCACTACAATCTAAATGGAACTTTAGAAGCTTTGAATCCCTTCAAAGGGACTTTAATCTCCCCTCCTCAGAGATTGAGAGATTCCATTTAATCAAATCATTTTTTCAGACACATTTCTCACTCTCCACGAGTCCATCTATGACAGTCTTTGAGAGAATATGCAAATCCTCATCCAGGGACAGAGGAATAATATCTAGGCTATACAACAACCTCAATGATTTCTCGGCCTCTGAAAAAACCCAACCCATGCTACGCTGGGAATCAGACTTAGGTATTGACCTCCCCCCAGATACATGGTATGCTATGTCCGAGAACCTCAGGAAAAGTAACAAAGCAGTCTCCTTTAGAGAAACCCCAACAAAATTATTCACAAGATGGTACCTAACCCCATCCAAAATCCATACCTTTTATCCAACAGTTTCTCCTAACTGCTTCAGAGGCTGCCAAGCTGAAGGTACGCTACTTCACATTTTCTGGAGCTGCCTACGTCTATCACAGATCTGGCTAGAGGTAGCTCGTAGATTCGAGGACTCCTCTAAACATAAGGTCCCCCTCACCCCATTAATATGTCTACTCTATGGAGATGTCCCTGACATCCCTCCCCCATGCTCCAAACTCCTCCATTCACTATGTAGCTCGGTGCAATGGATGATTGCACTCAACTGGAGATCTGGTGAGGTAATATGGTCACAGGTGCTCGACAGGATGGAACTGTTGAAACTATCAGAAAGAATATACCACACAATTAATGACAGCCTGCATATTTTTGATGCCAAATGGTCATATTGGTGGTTCACTAATTGAGGTTCCCATTTGCTTATATACGCATTGAATTATAGTGATGTATTACTGACTTTATCCTCTACCCACTCAGGGTCCACTCACCATGACCTGCCTTACGTGTTACTAATTCACTGTTATGCCTATGAAAAGTGTTATGTTTTTTATACCTATGCTTGTATTCCAATTTATACTTTTTAATAAACTTTTGTAAACAAAAAAAGAAGTCAATTTTGCAGAAACATTTTAGCTTCTGATCTTGAAGGTGGCATGAAAAGAAAAAATTCTGTGTAAACTCTGGGTTGATCTCAGTTGGAGCCTCCATAAGGCTGAGGACTCTCTCCCATACCATGTGACAGTGATGGGCCAATCACTAAGAACCTGGCTGTCACATGATCTCCATACTGCACAGTTTTCTTCACTTTCATTGTCAAATAGTGTAGTATGGAAGCAAAGGGAAGCAAAGGGAAGGTGACTATAGTATGCTGTGGAGGCCAACTGGAAAGTGAACATTTTGGTTCTTGTTATATGATCATTTATTATCATTATCATATTAGCTTAAATGTGCTGTTCTAAAGTTTCAGTAAGAATTTTTTTTCATTTTATTGTATCTCTTTGCTACTCTTTCATCTGTGTTTGGATCCCACCTGGTACATTAAGCCGGCCATAGATGGTTTGAATCTATGGTTTCCCGGTTAAGCAGGGAACAGCCGACATTTGAACCATGTATGGGCAGTCTGATTGTACCCAACTCAATCAATCAACCAACATGTCGGATTTTTAGGATGCAATTTTTGCCAGCAGCTATAGACACTAGCCTTGTGTTTTCCCAACAGGGACGGCTCAACGTACAACTCTCCTTTGTTATTCTAATAATTTGACAAAGAAGCATTCTTCTAAAGTTTGCAGCATTAAAGTGAGTGCAAACTTTGATAAACCAACTTATTGTTTGCTCTTTTTTGGTCTGTTAAATATAACCTTGCTATTTCTCCATAGATACAGTACACAAAGTGAGTGCTCTCACCCCAAGGGTGAAGTTGTTACCGTAAAGTAAAACTTAGATGGGAGCTTCAGATTTAGGTTCAATGCAAATTCAATCTGAACCCAACGTGTTTGCAGTTTGGCAAACCGATGAACAAATTAGCCAAATTTACCAGGACAGATCCCCAGCTGCTGTATGTAAACAAACTGGCTGGGGAGCTGCCTGTGACCAGACATACAACCTTGGTGGCCAGGAAAGGGGCACAGCAAGGGTGTGCCCAGGGCCGGATTAACAGAGGGGCTGATGGAGCTGCAGCTCCAGGCCCCTTTCTCATGATAGGCCCATTTGCCCCAAAAAAAAAAAAGTTGTTTTTTTTTTTTTTTTTTTTTAGATCAACTTCGGGGGTTGTAGCTCGATGACCAGAGGTCACAGAAACCCCACATTTGGGGGGTAGTCAGTTGAAGACCTACCCCACAACCGGTCAAAATATGGGATGGCTATCATTTATGGTTCCGGAGATACGGGCCTGCTTGCACAGCCTGTCAGAAGCTACATACAGAGCGGCCATTATAAATACAAGCTGACACACTGCAGCACACTGAGAAAAAAAAAATCATCATTTGTTTTTTTGCTAGAAAATTACTCTATGGTGGTCTTTGCAACTTTTTATGTTGCACGGTATAGAGCTGCATGATTCTGGCTAAAACGACAACTGCAATTTTTTTGCTTAGAAGATAGATCACGATTCTCTCACGATTCGTACGGCATAACATCGTCTTTCACATTAAAATGAAAAAAAAAAAAAATGGGCCAAGTTTACTGTTTTGTTTTTATGGTTTTTATTATTCAATGAAGTGGGCAAATGCAGCGTGACATAAAATATTGCAGCAATTGCCATTTTTGTCTCTGCTAAAATATATATAATGTTTGGCGGTTCCAAGTAATTTTCTAGCCAAAAATATTGCTTTTTAACTTAAACAAGTGTTGGACTTTAAGTGGTTACATTTCTTGCATTTACACACAGAAGTTTGATCTAAAAAGGAAGTTGGTTACAATGTTTCATGTTGTTTACAAACTTGGCAGACAGTCGGATATTTTCTTTACACACAGAAGTTTATGCCTTTGATATAAGAAGAAGCGTTAGTTACAATGTTTCCTGCTAAGAACTTGGCAGACTGTCCGGATATTTTCTTTTGACAGCTGAAAGTCTCTCCACTTGTTATATGAAAGAATCAGCAAACTCTGCATTGGAGATGTCAGGGGGGTTGAATCAAGATCACAATTTTAACGATTAATTGTGCAGCTCTAGCACGGTACTGTATTTGCGCAGCAATTTTTCAAACATGTTTTTTTTGGAAATAAACTGTTTCATACATTAAAAAAACACTAAAGTTAGCACGATTTTTTTTTTTTGGTATCCTAAGCGATGCTTTAAACATTTTTTAGGTTACATGTTTAGAGTTACAGAGGAAGTCTAGTGCTAGAATTATTGCTCTCGCTCTAACGATCGCGACATATGTAACCTGTGTGTATCTGGCTCTGATACTAGCCAGTGCCTACCCAGCCACTGACTGGTATCTCTCCCTAGCCTGTCCCCACACACCCTCTCACCTGCTTACCTGTAGATGGGGGAATCACTCCTGTAGTGTTATTGTGTTCTGCCAGTGAGTACAATGATCAGTGTTGCTATCTATAACTGGCAGCACTGATTGTTTTTGGAAAAACAGGCTGGTTGTACTCAAGTCGATTAATAGATTGATTTGTGTAAAACCAGCTAGCCCATACATAGATCGACTATGGCTGGTCTCTGCGTAATTGGTGTAATTTCAATTCATGTATGACCCGCTTAACCACTACACAGTCCCTAAACATCCTTCCACTCCTATACATTGTGCCCACTGTCATACCCTCCACACTCCTCTCCTGTACATAGTGCCCACTGTCATACCCTCCACACTCCTCTCCTGTACATAGTGACCACTGTCATACTCTCCACACTCCTCTCCTGTACATAGTGCCCACTGTCATACCCTCCACAGTCCTCTCCTGTACATAGTGACCACTGTCATACTCTCCACACTCCTCTCCTGTACATAGTGACCACTGTCATACTCTCCACACTCCTCTCCTGTACATAGTGACCACTGTCATACTCTCCACACTCCTCTCCTGTACATAGTGACCACTATCATACCCTTCTCACTCCTCTCCTGTACATAGTGCCTGCTGTCATAGACTCCTCTTCTGTACATACTTCCCACCTTCGCACCCTCCACACTCCTCTCCTATACATAGTGCCCACTATCATACCATCCCCATTCCTCTCTTGTACATACTGCCCACTGTCATACCCTCCACACTTCTCTCCTGTACATACTGCCCCATTATACCCTCCACACTTCTCACTGGTACATACTACCCTCTGTCATACCCCCACACTCCTCCTGTACATACTGCCCACTGTGATACTCTTCACACTCCTCTCCTGTACAAACTGCCCACTGTCATACCCTTCACACTCCTCTCCTGTACATAGTACCTGATGTCATACACTTCTCTCCTGTACATACTGCCCACTGTCATACCCTCCACATTCCTCTCCTGTACATACTGCCCACTGTTATACCCTCCACACTCCTCTCCTATACATAGTGCCCACTATCATACCGTCCACACTGCTCTCCTGTACATACTGCCCACTGTCATACCCTCCACACTCCTCTCCTATACATAGTGCCCACTATCATACCATCCACACTCCTCTCCTATACATAGTGCCCACTGTCATACCCTCCACACTCCTCTCCTGTACATGGTGCCTGCTGTCATACACTTCTCTCCTGTACATACTGCCCACTGTCGTACCCTCCATGCTTCTCTCCTGTACATGATGCCCACTGTCATACCCTCCACACTTCTCTCCTGTACATTGTGCCTTTTGCGTACCCTTTGCACTCTTCTCCTGTACATAGTGCCCAATGTTAGACCCTCCACATTCCTCTCACTCACCTGCACATACTTCCCACTTATATACCGTCCGTACTCCTCCTCTATGTCGCATACCCACAAAAACAGTTCTTTAAAATGATACTGAATACCCTCAATGTTACCAGCTCTAGAATGGACACACTTTTGTTAGTTCAACTAAAGGAAATCTCAGTTCTCATATTTGTTCTGTCCCATTATTAGAACTTATTTAATTTTGTGATTACTACTGTGATGTACAGAGGAACATAGGGGATCTCAGCTACTCTAAATATAGCACTTGTGAAAAAGTGTCCCTGAAAACAATTTTTTAAATGTTGGCAACTATGCACTTATGCACTGCCCAGGGGCCACTGGGTCAGTGGTGGGCCCCATGAGAGGTTTCTGGGATCCTGTGATATTAAAGCGGTAGTAAACTTTCCTGACATTACTACTTTTAGTAGGTTATGCCACAATGTACAAGCATGCACAGCATATTAGCACATTAGGGTACACTTAAATTTTCAGACTGGGCCCTCCAGACTGCGCTGTGATTCTCACGCATTTATTTATTATTTATAAAAGGCCCCACCAAAATCCTCAGCACCAGGCCCATGATGTTTCTAATCTGGCCCTGGGTGTGCCTACCTGCTCCTGAATTATACCAGGCCACATGCCTTTAAGGTATCTTACATGGGAAGGGGGTGGTAAAGCTTACCCTGCTTGCTAGGCACTTTGTCCCCATTTTGAGATGACAAGGACCTCATCCCCACATGTGTTCCTCAAAAGAATGTGAGGGCTTGCAAGGGGGACTTATTAGGCTCTAGAATCTTTGGAATAAGGAGGCTCCTTTATGACTTAGTGTGAATAATGCTTCTGAGGCTACCATGGCTAAAAAATACAGATCTCTGGCCACTGTTTGTAAACAAACCAGTTACTTTTAAAACTCTGGTCACACAACTTTGAATCCGACATTCCTGCGCAACTTTCTCGCAGCTTGCATACGACTTCTTTGACAGGATTGGCTGGGATGCGGCGGTCGGCTTACCACCGGGAGCGATCCGACTCGAGGGGGTGGCGGTTCGTTTCTGTCCGCCCCCTCGTGATCGCTCCCAGCCAATCCTGTAAAATGTAAACATAGGCAGAGGAAGTGATGCAGCTCTCATCTCGGCGGTACAGGCAGTTAGTGTTAGGTTCAGGGTAGCCCCGTACCCCCCCTAATAGTTTTAACCCCTTGATCACCGCCCGAATTAACCCTTTCACCCCCTATTGCCAGCGTCACTAAGCGATAATTTTTCTGATCGCTGTATTAGTGTCGCTGTTGCTGCTAGGTAGCTAATTTTTTTTTTTTTATTGCGATTTTTTTTTTTACTAAAGACATGTGGCTGAATACATTTTGGCCTAAATGTTTGACTAAAATTTAGTTTATTCAATTTTTCTTATAACAAAAAGTTAAAAATATTGGCCCAGATTCACAGAGCGATTACGCCTGTGCAACAGGAGATGCGCGTGCGTAAGTCTAAATGTGCGCGTGTGTTTCGATGCACGGCATCCCCAAAGCGAGATACGCAAGAAATCTACTTTTTTTGGTCCGGCGCAATTTCGTTAGACAGGCGCATCCGTCCGCGCAAAACTGCGCTAGACAGACCATTGATTTGCTAGTCAAATATGCTAATGAGGGACTTACGGGGATCCACAAAAGAACTTTGGGGCAGCGCAGGCTACGCAGTGTGCGCAACAGCAAAATGTCCTGTCTAAAATTAGACCATATAAAAGCTGGTCTAAAAAGAGAAAAAAAGTCTACTTGTTAGATAAAGCAACACTGTTAGTGAGGAGCTCAGCAGTCACACGTGTTGCACAACAATCTGTATGCCAAAATGCCAGGGGCATCGTCGCACATAGCTATACTACTGACTTTAGATGAACAAAGAAGGATGAGGGCACGGAGGATGGCACGGAGCATGGAACGGGAGAGGATATACCGCACCCGCATAGACCTGTTTGGCATGAGTGATTCTGAGGTGTATCGCATATTCAGATTCACCCCTCATGTCATCCTGGAATTAACCACAACCTTGCAGGAGGACATCACCAGCCCAACACAACGCTCACATGCAGTGCAGCCACTGGTCAAGGTCATGGCAACACTCCATGTACTTGCCAGTGGCTCTTTTCAGCGTACAAGTGGAGTGGTGGCTGGGATGTCACAATCCTCCATGAGCAGATGTGTGCACCAGGTTGTCCCTGCAATCCTCAGACGCATTGCCAACCAAATCATCAAACCCACCACTGAGGAGCTGCGGCTGAAGGCAATGACAGATTTCTACAGAATTGCCAGATTCCCACGCACCGTGGGGGCCATTGATTGCACACATGTGGCACTCCAGCCCCCCCAGGAGACAGAGCACATGTACCGCAATCGGAAGCATTGGCATTCCATCAACGTACAGGTGATAGTCGATGCCCAAGGCCTCATATGGCACGTCCGTGCCAAACACCCAGGGTCCAGCCATGACAGCTACATATACAATCAATGCCACATCCGAATGGAATTCGATCAGAACGTGTATGGGGACAACTGGCTGGTTGGTGAGTGACATGGGTGGCAGGCATGACTATCCCCTCCCATGGTGCACACATCACAAGGGGCACATGCATGACTAACATCCTCCTGTCTTTTCCCTTACAGGTGACTCTGCATATCCACTGGGACCCCATCTCATGACTCCTATCCGGAACCCCCAAACCCCAGGAGAGGAAAGATACAATCAAGCACATGCCCAAACACAAGCAGTGGTGGAGCGCACCTTTGGCCTCCTGAAGTCACGTTTCCGATGCCTGAATAAGTCTGGGGGTACCCTCTTGTATTCCCCAAACTTTGTGTGCCAGATCATCGGTGCATGTTGCATGCTGCACAACTTCGCAGTAAGAAAGGGCCTGCAGATTGACCTACGTGATGACCTGACCCTTGAACCAGACAATCCCCCCCTAACCGAGGATACCCCGTCTTCTGAGGGAAGAGCAGCCAGGAGACAACTCACATTGGGCATCTTTGCACGTTAAACACACACATTAATCATGGCACAATGAGAATGCATGCATGCACACCACTGTGGTCCCTAGTAGACACACCCCACATCCACATCAAATTGGATTGGCACCAGTCCACCATGCAGGACTTGTGAGCAGCAACGCCACGCCAAGGCTCCAATGATGTCACTGTACATTCATACACCATTCACACGGACCTGGGTATCACTTCTCCCTGGTCCTGGGAAACCCTTCTCCACCAAATGGGGGGTGACACCCCTTTTCCGGCAGGAATGTCACCCCCACATTCAAACAGCATTCACAACCCAAAAAAAAAATGACCAGCAAAATCAAAAATTTTCCAGCAAAAAAAAAAAATATCAAAAAGGGGAAAAAAAAATTATTGCCCTTTACGTGAGCCACGCCTGGGGCGCCCCCGGCCACGGCACCGGCTCCTCAGGGGAGACTCATGGGGGAGGGGGAAAACCGGGGAAGGAGGAGCAGCCCCTGATCTCTGCCCACCTGGCGGCCTGCCCTCCAAGGCCACAGCTATTCTGTCCAGGGCAGCACCAAGTGTTGCCGTGTTGGCCTGGATAGCCTGGGTAAGGGCCCTCACATCCTGCCCAACGCCTGCTGATGTCGTCTGCAGTTCATTTAGGCAGGTTGTGAAAGCCCGGGAGTGGGAGTCCAGGTTCCCCAGCGTATCCTTGATGGAGGACAGGCTCTCCTCCATCCGCACCAATGTCTGGCTGACCTGTCCCAGATGGCGGGTCTGGAGAAACTGGTCCCTTCTCAGAGTGGCGGGCAGGAGATCGGCCACCCCCCTGGTGTTCTGGGACGACTTCCTGCTTCCAGCTGATGCTTGTGGCCGGGGAGAAGGGGAGGCCCTTGGGAGGGGAGCCATGTTGGGGGAGGAGGGGGGGCTCCCCCTTAGGGAGGGCTGCCTGCTGCCAGCCAGAGGGGAAGAGTCCTCAAAAACCAAAAGTCCTGTGCCTGACAGGGACTCCTCCTCCTCATGATTCTCCTCCTCCTCAACCCCCTCCTCCTCCTCTTGAACCTCCTCCGCGGACTCCGGCCTTGTTGGGGGGGCCTCATTAGGCTGCTGTCCTGGGGATGGTGCGGTCAGGCCAGATGGATGACACAAAACATTCACAGGTTGGAGGATCCACACACTTGCCACATATTCCCTTTCACCCCCTCCCCCACACATGCTACACACCTGATATTAAAAAAAATACTTACCTGGCACCACGGGCTCCGGACTTGAGTCAAAGCCGGGCAGGCCCTCCACTTTATGCCGATGAAAGGTCAGGGCCACCGCACGCTCCTCCGCTGAGGTCGCACGACCGCGCAATTGTCCGTTAAAGCGACGCAGTGCCGAATGGTAAAAACGCCTCTGGGCATTTAGCAGCATATTGGTCCGGGGCTTAAGTGGTTAATAAATTACATTTGTGTTCTTGGGTTTAGATATACTTTCAAATTGTAAAGTATATGTGAACCTTTACCATGTAAAACAACCAATTCAGTTTAAATTAGAAATTAAAGGCATAATATTTGTGTGTATATACTGTGTACTGTATATATACATTATAAATAAATTTGTATTACATTTTTTATCACATAAGTGATCTCTGTTTGCCCACATAATCTCAGCACAAGTCTTGACCATTAGAGGACAGGTAAGATGAGCTCCCAGTATGGCCATTAAACTGACCATGCTGGGTTGGATGTGCTCTCATGACTGGTTTGGTCAGTTTGAAATAGGAAAGTAGGGGACTGGCAAGACCACCATAGATTTCACACACAAGAATCAATACAAAGAGAACAGGATACTTTTTTAACTCAAGTATATGATACAACAGGAATATGAAATGTTAGCCAATAATAGGCATAAAATAGATTTTCTCCTCCAAACCTCAAACTATATTTTGAAAGCAACTGATAAAATTAGAGCACACATTTTAGAAGTTAGAGGAATCTGTTTGTATTATCACTAGCAGGCAATCTAGATGACATTTTTGTGCAGGTTAGTAAACATTAAAAGATGCCTGAATGCATTTGTGCCCTACACATTGGTTCTTATAAAAGACATACATGTGGAAAGTTTTTATGCGATAGAGAAAGGCTCAAATGAGAAAAGAAACTGTAAGTCACACTGCTCTTGGGATTCAGAATCCAATTACAGAACATATGTTAGGAGCTTTCATATAAAGCAGCGGTGATGCTACCTAAAGCAATTGGCAAGGTTTAGGAAATGCCCTCCAAATAGAAAGAGATAATGAATGAAAAAAAAGCCATACATATTTTACTAGAATACCATTTTGTGATATTTTATAAAGGTGTACATAGTTAGATATGGGTAAAGTTGATCTGGGAAAAATCCGATTACCTCTTGGGGATCAAAAAGGGATTTTTCCTGTGTTGGAGCAAATTGGATCATTCTTTATTGTTTTTTTTTTTTGTTTTTGCCTTCCTCTGGATCAACTGTGGGCATAGGATTGTGTATATAGGATCATATAAATTTTTTTCCCCTTTTGTTGGTTGAACTAGATGGACTTGTGTCTTCTTTTAACTATGTAACTATATATGTAACTATAGTTATATATGCATACTTTGGAGTTTTTTGGTTAAAATGATATTCCAATATTGAAATTATTTCTAAAATATAAAAATCTAACACAGTTCTTGTTCTCACTGATTTCTTTAAAGACCTGGTAAAAAAAACAATCAACATTTTTTGGTACAACTTGTAGCATTCCATAAACTGATATACTCACACTAGAGAACTAAAGGTGACTGAATGCAAATTTCTAACACACTTAATTAAATTTGCATCACCATGGTTTTTTGTGTACCCAATGTTGTTTTGAGTTCTAGTTAGAGTAGGAAAGGATAAGTACCTGTCATGGACGAAGCAGGCCACTAGGTGGTGCTAGTAGCGACAATGGCACATCAGCGCGCATGGGATCGCGCAATCGCGGCACTTCGGCATGCACGGGCAGCGTGTATAGTTGTGCATTTAAATCCTTTAGTACATACTATGATTTTAAACACTAAGCTCTGGTCGCATTTTGTAATGCGTCCATTCTTAGTAGCTCAACGCCTTTCTTTATGTGACAGAGAGAGGATGTAGAGATGCCCCAAACTCCTGTTTGTGAGAAGTGACGCCTGTGGCTAATACTAAGTTGTCACATAAAGAAGTGCATTGAAATCCTTGCATCTGCAGTTGTGGTTCACTCCCGTTCCCTAGTGCCATTACATAAAGCTGAAAGTCTACACTTTAAATTAATTTGGCTTGTTTCATTTAAATTTTTTATTCTGGTGGCACACACAGCCAAAAGTATTAGAATTGTGCCTCTGTCCAAATATATTTGAACCTAACTGTATATACATATATATACAGTGCATCCGGAAAGTATTCACAACACTTAGGCCTTGTACACACGAGGGAATAAATCCGCTGAAGATGGTCCGACGGACCATTTCAGCGGAAAAATCCCCTCGTGTGTAGGGGCAAACGGACGCTTTTTGCCGGATTCATCCGGCGGAAAAATTCCAAAGCATGCTTTGAAATATTTCCGCCGGATAGCTGGCTGGCAGATATGTCCGCTGGTTAGTACGGCATCGTATCCTGTGAATGGATCCGACGCATGCGCGCGGAAGTGTTTACTTCCTGGTGCGGTGACGTGGCGGCGTCAACGTCATCACCGCGCTCCGCCGGTGGGGATTTGATCCGATGGTGTGTACAGCCATCGGATCAAAACATCCCGCGCAAATATACGCTGTAAACGGTTCGGGGACCGTTTACAGCGGATATTTCCCGTCGTGTGTACAAGGCCTCACTGTTTCCATTTTTTTTCTTATGTTACAGCCTTATTCCAAAATGGATTAAATTCATTATTTCCTTCAAAATTCTACAAACAATGTACATAATGACAATGTGAAAGAAGTTTGTTTAAAATCTTTGCACATTTAAAAAAAAAACAATTTCATGTACATAAGAATTTACATCCTTTACCATGAAACTCAAAATTGAGCTCATGTGCATCCGGTTTCCACTGATCATCCTTGAGCTCTTTCTATAACTTGATTGACCTGTGGTAAATTGAGTTGACTGGGCATGATTTGGAAAATAAAAAAACACCCAGTGGTGACCCGTCCATTAGGGGCACCCAGGCACCGTCCCCTCTCTCATGCCACACCCTATATGCATTGGATAGATTCATGCATAGCATGAATCTATCCATGGCCACCACGATCAGCCCCTATTCATGCGTCCGACCCCTTTCAGGGCACCGGGTGCATGAATTACAGTGGCTCTAACAGGATTCAAAATAGGATGGGCTTGGGTCGCAGAGAATGCGAACGGAGCCCACCCAGGTGTGTTACAACAGTGAATGAATATTCTTTAATGATCTTTAATCCGGGAAATCAGAAGCAGATGTGAGACCCGTTTTCCAATTAGCCAAAAAGAGAAGACTCCCGATTGGCTGCTAATAAGGAGGGAGGAAATGGAAGCCGCCACCGCCATCACTGTGATGATCCGTGGGGAGCAGGAGGATGGTAGGCTGCCAACAATGAGCAGGGGAATCCGCCGGTGATGGGGTAAGTGCTACTAACTGCTCGACCGACCAGGGGGGTGCTGTGGCATACTGTTTGCCATCCCCCCATAAAAAATTTCCACCGCCCATCACTGCACACACCTGTTTATATAAGGTCCCACAGTTAACAGTGCATGTCAGAGCACAAACTAAGCCATGAAGTCCAAAGAATTTTCTGTAGACCTCCAAGACAGGATTGTATCGAGCACAGATATGGGGAAGGGTATGGAAAGATTTCTGCAGCATTGAAGGTACCAATGCACACAGTGGCCTCCATCATCCATAAGTGGAAGTAGTTTGGAACCACCAGGGCTCTTCCTACAGCGGGCAACCCAGCCAAACTAAGCATTCGGGGGAGAAGGGCCTTAGTCAGGGAGGTGACCAAGAACCTGATGGTCACTCTGACAGAGCTCCAGCATTTCTCTGTGGGGAGAGGAGAACCTTTCAGAAGAACAACCATCTCTGCAGCACAACATCAATCTGGCCTATATGGTAGAGTAGCCAGACATACAGTAAGCCACTCCTCAGTAAAAGAAACATGACAGCCCACCTGGAGTTTGCAAAAAAAAAAACGGAAGGACTCTCAGACCATGAGAAACAAAATTCTCCGGTCTGATGAAACAAAGATGGAACCCTTTGGCCTGAATAGCAAGCGTCATGTCTGGAGGAAACCAGGCACCACTCATCATCTGGCCAATACCATCCCCACAGTGAAGCATGGTGGTGCCAGCATCATGCTGTGGGGATGTTTTTCAGCGCATAAACTCGGAGACTAGTCAGGATCTAGGGAAAGATGAATGCAGCAATGTACTGAGACATCTTTGATGAAAACCTGCTCCAGAGTACTCTGGTCCAACACTGAGGCAAAGGTTCACCATCCAACAGGACAAAAACCCTAAACCCACAGCCAAGATAACAAAGAAGTGGCTACGGGGCAACTCTGTAAATGTCCTTGCGTCCAGACTTAAAACCCAATTGAACATCTCTTGAGAGATCTGAAAATGGCTGTGCACTGACACTCCCCATCCAACCTGATGGAGCTTGAGAGGTCCTGCAAAGAGGAATAGGAGAAACTGCCCAAAAATAGGTGCGCCAAGCTTGTAGCATTATATTCAAAAAGACTGTGAATAATTATGTACATAGGATTATTTTTGTTTTTTATTTTTAATAAATTTGCAAAGATTTCTTTCATGCTGTCATTATGGGGTATTGTTTGTAGAATTGTGAGGAAAATAACTAATTCAATTTATTTTGGAATAAGCTATAACATAACAAAATGTGGCAAATTCCAAGGGGTATGAGTGAAAGGAAAATGTCAAATGTTTTTCAAAACTTCTTACAAATAAATATGTGGCGTGCATTTGTATTTAACCCCCTTTACGCTGATACTCTATTAGAACCAGTGCTTTAAGTGGGCCAAAAGAGGTGCCGGTACTCTATTAGGCGCCGGTACTGTACCATGCCAATTGTCACCACTGTGCCATCAATCGTCACCACTGTGCCACCAATTGTCACCACTGTGCCACCAATTGTCACTGTCCAGACATCTATCCACCTCGGAGCTTTATATTATAACCTGCTGGGACTTGTAGTTCTCCATCGTCTCCTGGGGCTCAGGTGCATGCGATCCACCATCTTTGTTCAGTTTTTCTTACTGCTGGGACTTGTAGTCCCATAGATGGTGGATCGCATGCACCTGAGCCCCAGGAGATGGAGAACTACAAGTCCCAGCAGGTTATAATATAAGGTTCCGAGATGGATGGGTGTCCGGACATCCATCCACCTCGGAGCCTTATATTATAACCTGCTGGGACTTGTAGTTCTCCATCTTCTCCTGGGGCTCAGGTGCATGCAATCCACACCCATCCACCTCAGAGCCTTATTGTATGTATAACCTGCTGGGACTTGTAGTTCTCCAATCTCCATGAGCCCCAGGAGAAGATGGAGAACTACAAGACCCAGCAGTCTTACTAAAATGACAGGCTCTGAGGTGGATAGGTGGGGATCAGGCAGTGCACCCCTTTAGATTTACACCGCCCCCCTTCTCTCTCTCCCCTGTGGTACAGGAGAGTGTTTTGCTTACCTTGCTGGAGATGGAGAAACTTGCCGCCGCCGCGCTGTAAACACATGTTCCAACTTCCAGGCCAATCAGCGCAGCACAGAGGTATAGCGCCTCCCACTCCACCGCCCGCCAATCTCCTGCGCCGTTATCTGTTTTTTTTTTAGCCCTTCTGCCTAGTTGGCTGGTGTTTCCCGCCACTCCCACATCAAGGGAGACAGACAGTTCCACCAGCCAACCAGGCGGAAGGGCTGAAAAAAAAACTCATCGCGCGCCGCCGCCGGGTGTACCAAGATGGCCAAAGCCGCGGACGCCAGGATTTTGCCCCCCTGCAATTTTTCGCCCGGTGCAGGAGCCCCCCCCCCCCCCCACTACGCCAGTGCGTTCCGGTACGGGAAACCCACGTACTGGGCGCACGGAGAGGTGCTGGTATTTTCCAGGGCCATTTTTGGAAGTGGCGGTACTGAGTACCGCCGCGTTCCGGCCCACTTAAAGCACTGATTAGAACCAATTGCCTTTAGAAGTCACCTAATTACTAAATCGAGTCCACCAGTGTGTAATTTAATCTAAGTATAAATACAGTTGTTCTGTGTAGCCCTCAGAGCTTTGTTAGATAATTTTAATAGACATTATAGAATAGAAATTATACATTCAACATTGATCTATAATTTGTATTTGCAAAGAGTATGTTTAATTTTACATTTGCATGAAATACAGTTTGTAGTTAGTTTTGTTGTAGATAAAAAAATGTAGTGCAAAAACCATACACTATGGGCCAGATTCTCAGCGGCGCTACGCCTGCGTAAATGGATATGCGCGGCGTAATTGTAAATGTGCGCCTGCGTATCGATGCGCGGTAAACACAGAACCACATACGCGAGAACATCTTTTTCGTCTGAGCGGCGAAAATGCTTTAAGCTAGCGCGGCATAGGCGCATAGTTACGCTTCGCAAATATTCAGCTCCCATTGAATTAGCATGCAAATATGCAAATGAGGGAGATGTGCGGATTCCCGAAACTATGCGCGTTCGGCGTTGGCTACTCGTGGTGCGCGTAACACGAAAGCCTTGAGTAAACATACCCCTCATAAAAGCACGGGTAACTTTGCTCAAGACCATGTGCAAGTCAGCTGGAGAGCACCATAACGGACGAGCTGAGCAATCACACTTACTGGACAACACATTCGTATGCCAACATGCCAGGGGCAGCCATGGTCTTATCACTACTAATGTATGCAGAGGAAGAGGAGCATAGAATGAGGAGGAGGAGGGGGGCACGTGAGAGGATCTACCGAGCACGCATGAGCCTCTTTGGCATGGGTGATGAGGAGGTGTATCGCATCTTCAGATTTAGTCCTGCTGCCATCCTGGAAATAACCACAACCCTGCAGGAGGACATCACCAGCCAGACATACCGCTCACATGTACTGCAGCCACTGGTGAAGGTACTGGCAACACTGCATTTCCTGGCCAGTGGATCATTCCAGCGTACAAGTGGAGTTGTGGCTGGGATGTCACAAACCAGCATAAGCAGATGTCTGCACCAGGTTGTCCCAGCAATCCTCAGACGCATGGCCAACCAAATCATCAGACCCACCACTGAGGACCTGCGGCTGAAGGCAATGACAGATTTCTACAGAATTGACGGATTCCCACGCACCATCGGGGCCATTGATTGCACACATGTCGCACTCCAGCCCCCCAGTGCCACAGAGCACATTTACCGCAATCGGAAGCATTGGCACTCCATCAACGTACAGGTGATAGCCGATGCCAAATACCTCATATGGCACGTCCGTGCCAAAGACCCCGGTTCCAGCCATGACAGCTACATATACCGTCAAAGCAACATCCCAGCAGATTTTGAGCAGGACATGTATGGAGACAGCTGGCTGGTTGGTGAGTGACATGGGTGGCAGGCATGACTGTCCCCCCCATGATGCACACATCACAAGGGGCACATGCATGACTAACATCCTCCTGTCTTTTCCCTTACAGGTGACTCTGCATATGTACTTGGACCCCATCTCATGACTCCTTTCCGGAAATCCCAAACCAGAGGAGAGAGAAGATACAATGAAGCACACATCAAAACCCGTGCAGTGGTGGAAGGCACATTTGGCCTCCTGAAGTCCCGTTTCCGATGCCTGGATAAGTCTGGGGGGGCCCTATTGTATTCCCCCAACTTTGTGGGTCAGATCATCGGTGCATGTTGCATTCTGCACAACTTTGCCATGAGAAAGGGCCTGCAGATTGCCCTACGTGATGACCTGACCCCCCAACCACACAGCCCCCCCCTGCCAGAGGAGACCCCGTCTGCTGATGGAAGAGCAGTCAGGAGGGTCCTCGTGTTACGAATCTTTGACCGTTAAACACACACATTCATCATGGCACACATACAATGCACGCGTGTACACCACTGTGGTCCCTAGATCACACACCCCACATCCACATCACATTGGATTAGCCCAAGTCCAGCATGTAGGACTTGGGAGCAGCAACGCCACGTCAAGGCCCCAATGATGTTGCTGTCCATTCATACACCATTCACACAGCCGTGGTGATAACCTCTCCCCAACGGCCGAGGGTGACACCCCTTACTGGCAGGAGTGCCACCCCCACATTCACACACCATTCACACTGCACTGTGTGCAGTATCAATAAAATAAAAAAAAGCTCTTAACCAGAGCATTATAAAATAAAATAAAAGCTCTTAACCAGAGCATTATAAAATAAAAAAAAAAAGCTCTTAACCAGAGCAAAATAATCCAATAAAAAAAATTAAGGGGCCTGGCGCGGGCTCCGCCTGGTGCCACGGCTCCTGCCCCTCACTTGCCTGGGGGCAGCCACAGGTGGGGGGGGTGGGGTAGTAGGTGGAGGAGAAGCATCCCCATGTCCCTCCCTGGCTGCCTGCATGCCCTCCAGGGCAACCGCAATGCGGGCCTGGACAGCTGTCTGCTCCATGACTGCAAGCCGCAGGGCTTTGACCTCCCCCACAAGGTTAGAGGTGGTCGCCTGCAGCTCCGCCAGGCTGGTGACTGTCGCTGCGCTGTTCCCAGCGACATCCAAGATGGCGCCCGTAATGTGTCCCGAGGAGGCCAGGCTGTCGGCCAGGTGCCTCATCTCCACCACAACCTCAGAAAGGTGGAGATTCTGCTGGTCCTGCTGCCTGGCCAGCTGCTCTGGCAGGACCTTGGGTACACCCCCTGGTCTTGCTTGTCGCCTACCGGGGAGTGGCAGGGGACCTGGCATAAGGGGAGGATGTTGAGGGGCCGGAGATGAGGGGGGGGGAAACAGAGGGACTGGAGAGGTTGGGGGTGGATCCTGAGGGGCTTGACAAAGATGGGGGGATAGCCTGGGCTGGTACGGGCAACCCATGGTCCTCCTCCAAAACAAGGTAGAGCTCCTGGTCGACGAGCTCCTCCTCAACCACCTCCTCCGTAGACGTGTGCCCACTTCCCTCCAAGTCCTCTTCCAGGGGGGCAGCCAGAGGGACTGGATGCTCGGGGGATGTCTCCGGACGGGCCCTGGCAGCCACAGATGGCCCTGCTCCCTCCTGCACATCTGTGGATGACACAAAAGATGCACATGTTGGTGGACCCACACACTTGGCACATGTTCCCCTCCACCCCCACACATGCTACACAACAGATAGAATATAAAAAACACTTACCTGTCCTCAGGGCTGGCTTTTCGGAATTGTAGCCCCCAACTCCCTCAACCTGCTCCCTCTGCAGGCAGCGGGCGACCACCTTCTCCTCCTCAGTCAGGCGGACGTTGCAGGGTGGGCCCCCTCCAGTGCCCCTTGACTTGAGTCGCCAGCTTGCCCTTCATGAGACGCCGCAGGTCATTCATTTTTTTTGAATGTCCTGCGGTGTCCGGGTCTCGTAAGAAAGGGCATTAACTTGGCAAGCCACCTTCATCAGGATTTGATCCCTCCGGGACTTGCTGGTCCGGGCACTGTCAGCACCATGGAGCCGTGAATCATATCTTTCCATTGCCCTGACAACAATGGCCCTCTCCTCTGGGGAGAAATTTTTCTTCCTCCTCTCCTTACCAACAGTAGTCATGGTCCTGTACAACGTTTTCCCGTGACAATCAAAAAAATGGGAGACGTTTGCGCTGCACGGGCGCATGTGTGGCCGCATTATATACCCTGCGCCGGCGAATCGTAGGGAGGCTTTGCGCATGCTCAGAAGGCATCCACGTCACGGCGCGGGTCAACCACGTCACGGCGCGGGTCATCCACGTCACGGCGCATGCTCCGTTCATCCCGGCCTGCATTTGCATGGGGTCACGCTTCATTACAATGCAACACGCCCACTTCCCTCCTACTTTGGAGTTGCGCCGGATTACGCCGATGATTTTACGCGACGCAGGCGCATCTTGGAGCGCATTTACTTAGGGAATACGGTACTTGCCACTCTGTGTTACGTCGGCGTAGTGCATCTGAGATGCACAACGCCTGCATAATTAGGCGCACAGCTACGAGAATCTGGCCCATGACCTTTGATAACAAAACATGGATATTTTTTGCAAGAATAACACAAAATCAGAATGGAAACTCTCAATTATATTCAACTGTGTATTGTCCATTCATCAGCAAGCAGGTTAAAATATTGCATATTTACACTTCCTCTGTTATTATCTGTGCTGTGGCCCCTTTTGCTTGTGATGCCAGTCAGCTGTAGCATTATCATCAGATGGATGAATGCTTGCTAAAAAAAATTGCTGCTTGTGTTACTTTACATCCAATTCCTGTAAGAGCCATACATATAACATATCTCACAGTGAGCATACAAATGGATTTTCCACAATATATATATTTTTTTATTATTATCCGCAATATGAAATGATTTGGGGAATAGCTTATAGTAAACAAAATTGAAACTATACTTCAAAGAAATTGTGACTACGCACATCAATCTTTGATTTGCTATTTCATTTTCACATTTTTATTGCATCAGTTGAATTGCTTCAAGATGAGATGCTAAATCTGGAAGCTGTTTAATATATATATATATATATATATATATATATATATATATATATACTCAAGTATATCTAAAAATATAAAGCAACACCATGCATCTCTGCCCTTTTCATTACTAACCTGTACCATAACTATTTATGCTAGCAAAAGTGAGGCCATTCTTGGACAGGCTGAACACGCAAAGGTGTATTAGTACAATGACAGTGAATGCTGAGGCATGCAGTGGATTACAAGCACCAAGGTAAACATTGGTGCAGTCACAAGTGAAGTGCGGGCATGTGGGAGAGGTAGTGAGAGTAGGAGGAGAGGATGGGGGTCAGCGTGGTACAGTATGGGAAGGTGGCATGAAGGGGCAATGGTCGGAAGGTTTTAAGCATGGTGGTGAAAAGGGGAGAATGCCCTCAACTTCTGAACTTGACAAAGAAGGACAATATATATGGGGGTAGAGTGTGGCATGCATAGTGCACCCCAGTTCAAAGATGTGGGTATCACTAGCAAAAAAGTGGGCATGGCTGGCACCGGAACGTGATGGAAGCCTAAGCCGAGTTCTCTGGCACAGGGAGCTGCAATCATCAGCCATCAGCCGCGTTACCGAGCTCCAGCACACACAAAAGGAGGTGAGACAGACTCCCCTTCACCGCCGCATCAGATGGAGCCTAACCATCCGCCCGCAGCCACTATTCCGGCGATGTTCCGGACTCAACCAGGCGAAGGCCCGAAAGCCGCCGCCTCGCCTAAACCACCTGGCCCGCTCGGAGGACCAGGTCTCTCGGCGAGCGGGTCCCAGAGCTCCCATCCTCCTCCCATGCAGTCCTTACAAGCCCTCAGCCTCACCGACCTGCAGACCAGCTTGCAGGTCATGGCAAATGACATTAAAGCTTCGTTCTCTGCTGCCATTACAGAGATCAGGGCAGACATCCAGGGCATAGCAGCAAGGACAGGGGCTGTTGAGCAGGCCTCAATGCAACATGCAGAAGCAATAAAACAAATTCAAAAGCACTCAGATATGCATCTGACTCACCTGATTGACATTACCCGCCATTTGGAAGATTTGGATAATAGGGGGCGTCGCCATAATATAAGAATTAGGGGGGTCCCCGAGATGGCAGATCAGAACCCTGTGGAACAGACAGCTACAGCAATATTTAACAATGTGCTCGACAGACCCCTAGAATCCCCCATTGAATATGAGAGGATCCACAGAGCGCTCAGACCCAGGGGAAGAGATAATGAACCGCCGAGAGACATAATATGCTGCCTAGTGAACTTTCCTTTGAAAGAAGCTATTCTCAAAAAGGCGAGAGAAAAAAACAGAATCATCCATAATGGAATTGAAATAAAACTATTCCAAGACTTGTCAAATATAACGCTGAGACAACGCAGGGCCCTGCGTCCACTGACAGACCAGCTCCGCACCAGGGGGATTCCATACAGATGGAAATTCCCCTTCTGCCTATCTGCAACATGGAGAGGCCACACCGCACTCCTGCGTACATCTGATGACATCAAACCATTCTGTGAAATGTTGAATATCCCAATCATCGCGGTTCCGGAATGGTACGACACCTTTATGACAAATGACGCCTGGGTAGCAGTTGCAGGCAATACGCCAAAAGCACAACGAAACAGAGACCGTCGACGTAGATCACCAACCCCTCAACGAAGCAGGAGAAATGACGCCCAGGACGACCTTGGTAACTCGCCGCCCAGACGCAGAGATCGCATGGATCATCAAGACCATATGGATACCTGACTCATGTATACCCGGAATTAGTCTCACGTTTTTTTTTGTGTTTTTTTTTTTTTTTACCCCTTGAAACTGTTCAGTTTACTTGGAATATAAGTATTACTGAGTCTTTCGTCACACACCCAGTCTACTAGTCAAGACACCTACACACCTGTACCATGACCTGACACCTCATCTAGTGATGCAGTCCTCCTCCGCCTCCATTCTACATATTCAGGTAGCTTACTTTTGGGTTTCTATTGTCTTTTTCATAGGAAACACACTTTTCATCTATATATAATGGAGGAGGACCACTGGAAGAAAGGAAGGATGTAAATTCATGACCAGCGAGAACTCTATCCCAACCATCGAGTCATCCTGGAAAAGGAACGAACGACTACTTGGGTATCTCTATATATTTTTTGTTTTATTTGTACGTGCCATTTCATCCTGTGATTTAAAGCTTGTCATAGTAATGTATGTCCCATACAGCCGCCGTTTTTTTTTTTTTTTTTTGGGTCAGGATATGGAAGATCACCATTAGCTTAATATATTTACATAGTTGTGACATTGGTTTTCACATTTTATGGAGAAATTACAATGCAAACTCGGTGACCCTGACTACTAGCACTCAACTCACCCTTTGACTAAACAAGGCCCCCACTTTATATTCTTATTTTGGTGGCGCCACATATATGTGTCATAATCCACTTTGATTCCCTGCTCCGGTGCTCCCTAGGGGTTAATGTCACATTGTGCACTAAAGCTCACTTTGTGATACCGTGTGATATTGTCCCGGGGGTATCTGAAGCGGTAATTGTTTTTGCACCTAGATGAGTCGCAACTTTCATATGTAGAGTCTGAAGCTGCATTGTTAGTCTAAGAGAAAGTATTTACCCTCTGTTCATAGGATAAATGTCATTGTAAGCTTATTTTTAGGCTGGTTTACGGTTTATGGTGTATCACTGCCATCTAGTGGCGGAAGTTCGTTATCTCACTGATGAGTTTAATTTGTTACTTTTTCTGGGGTTTTTCCCCCTTTTTTTTTCTTTTTGTACAAGTTGCCATACTAATTATATAATAGTGAGAAGCATGGGTTCCTCAAAATTTTAAGCCTGAGTTTCAATCAGGACACATTCTTAATGTTTTGAATAAGGATGGAAGTTGAGAGCGAGAATAATTACTGATGCAATATACACAGATGAGCTCCAGACACCTAATTCACGGCCAATAGCATTTACTTATCACTTGCAGCTTTCCTTGTGCCAATTCACTCAATCATTCTAGACAAGAGTTACAGATAGGAAGAGATAGACAAAGCAAAACCAAATCTGTAACACTTGTTTTTTCACCTTTAGCTCCATCGGGTTCCATACGGAACACCCACACAAGGGGTGATCAATTCATCACCCTTTGACCATACCGGATCCTGATTAGTTAGGATAGGTTAGTGAGTCTATATCTATCCCCGGTTCTATCCCCTGCATTCTACCCTCCTACACCTTTCCCCTCACCCCCCCGCCTTTTTTTTTTAATTATTATTATTATTTATTTATTTATTTGTTTGTTGTTTCTCTCTCTTATAACCAAGTAAGATCTACTCAAGTGGACAAAATGCCCCCAGTCCAGGTACATTCTGTTCCCCTATCATTAAAAATTCTCTCTATTAACGCAAAAGGACTCTATATCCCCGAAAAGAGAACTAAACTCATCAACGAATTCTCCAAGCGAAAAGCGAACATCGTTCTCATACAAGAAACCCACTTTAAATCAGATAAAATTCCAAAAAAAAAAAAAAATAAGAGACAATAGATATCCGACTTCATTCCATGCTACCAACCCAAATGGCAAGATGAAAGGTGTTTCGGTTCTGGTGTCCAGTCGGACCCCACTCCACATTGATGACACCTTGATAGACCCTGAAGGTCGATACATTTTCCTGAAAGGGAAGCTCAAACGGCACCCCCATTACCATCGCCAATATTTATGCCCCAAATGTGAGACAAGTCGCCTTCTTTCGTAAAATCAAAGATCTTTTGACAACCTTTTACCTCAGGTACCCTGATATTTGGAGGGGACTTTAACACCCCCTTAAATCCCCTTATAGATACCTCCAATGGTTCATCTAGTCTACCGTTTAGGGCCCTGAAACAAATCAAGATCCAACTCCAAGACCTTAGGCTACATGATACTTGGAGAATCTTGAACCCCCAGACGAAAGATTATACTTACTTTTCAAATATCCACCAAAAGTACTCCAGGATTGACTATCTCCTTCTTTCGGAACCCGACCTTCCACTTCTGATAGACTCAAAAATTGAGTCTATGACTATCTCGGACCATCATCCAGTAACCATGACTCTGAACTTCCCAGAAAAAAACAACATATCTAAGACTTGGAGGCTTAATACCACGATACTGAAAAACCCCTCTGACATCATAGAGTTTAAAGAAGTTTTAAACGATTATTTCCTACACAACGAGAATGACGAAACTTCACTGTCCACACAATGGGAGACGCACAAATGTGTCATAAGAGGCGAGTTTATTAAAAAACTGTCTAGAATTAAAAAGGAACAGCAATCCAGAACAAGAACTCTGCTAGAACGCATCCACCAATTAGAACGTACTCACAAGCGAACGCTGGCGATCTCAGCATATGAGGAACTAACGCGCACTAGATCACTCCTATCTGACGAGCTAAACATAAAAATTAAACGTCAATATATATTAAGACACAAGATTTATTACGAGCAAGGAAATAAATGTGGCAGGCTGCTTGCGAAAGCAGTTCAAAACAAGAGAACCGCCCACACCATCCATCAGATAGGAGACAAACAAGGTGAGCTGCATTCTTCTAATGATGAGATCGCAAAGCAATTGGAGCTTTATTATCAAGACCTCTACAACATCCCCTCCAACCCTAAATGCCCGCAGAATTCAAATGAAAGAGCGAATCTCATACAGGACTTCTTAAAACAATATGGCCCACCCCAAATATCTAGGAGTATTGCAAAAGAACTTGAAAACCCCATTTCAGGTTTAGAATTTGATAGAGCCCTCAAAGAAATGAAGATAGGAAAGGCCCCAGGCCCAGACGGTCTACCCCTCCAATATTATAAGACCTTTGCAGATTTACTAAAGCCGAGGTTCCTAAAAACTTTCCAATCTTTACACTCAGAACAACATCCCCCTAAACAGCTGTTAGAAGCACATATCACAGTAATACCCAAAGAAGGTAAAGACGTGACCCAAGTAACCAATTATAGGCCTATTTCCTTAATAAACGTTGACGTAAAAATATACGCTAAAATTTTGGCAAATAGGATCCTCCCCTTGTTAACCTCATTGGTCTCCCTAGATCAAGTGGGTTTTATCCCAGGAAGAGAAGGGCGAGACAACACAATAAAAGCTCTGAATATAAATCATTGGCTAACCTCTAATCATAAGCAGGGATTCTTCTTGTCCCTGGATGCCGAAAAGGCGTTCGATAGAGTGGCCTGGGACTACATAGATGCAGTACTAAAGCACATTGGCTTTTTGCCTCAAATGAGAGCATATATCAAAGTCTTATATTCTAATCCAACAGCAAGAGTCAGGGTCAACGGCCACCTATCGAACGCCTTTAACCTTCGCAACGGGACGAGACAGGGATGCCCCTTATCCCCACTTTTATTGGTTCTAACACTTGAACCCCTCCTTAATAAAATTAGATCAAATAACGACATCAAAGGAATAGAGATTCATGGCAAAACGTATAAAATAGCAGCATTCGCTGACGACATGCTCCTTTTCCTCTCGAATCCACTGATCTCCATACCTAATCTTCTTAATGACTTAGATCACTTTCACTTACTATCCAACTTAAAGATCAACCATTCCAAATCCAACGCCCTCAACATTTCCCTGCCCACCGATATGGTAGAGCTCTGCAAGAAAAACTTTTCATTTAAATGGGCCAACCACAGTATCACCTATCTAGGTATTGAAGTCTCCTCAAGCTTAAAAGATCTCTATCATCTCAATTTCGAACCCGTCCTGAGAGAAACACTGGAAGACTTGAAAAGATGGAACGCCTTAACTGTATCCTGGTTTGGCCGGGCTGCTCAAATAAAAATGACCATCTTGCCAAGGTTTCTCTATATTATGCAGACAATCCCAATAAAAATTCCCCTATCATTCTTTGCCATATTCAGAAAGGCTTGCTCCTCATTTATTTGGAGGGGTAAACCCCCGAGAATTAAATTCTCAAGACTAACCTTACCCAAGAACAGGGGAGGTATTGCCTTGCCTGACCTTAGGAAGTACCACCAAGCTGCTCTATTGACGAGAATCGTGGACTGGAACTTACACCAAACAGTGAAAGACTGGGTTTCCCTTGAAAAAGCGCAGTACCCCCATGAGTTAAAAAATCTACCTTGGATCAACCCTAAATTTCACTCCAATTTTATCAAAACGCATCCCCTTATTGGACCCACACTCGAATGTTTCCGTAACACTTTTAAACTCAAAAATCCCTCTCCTTGGCTTAGTCCTCTTACCCCACTGCAACATAATCCTGATTTTCCTCCAGGTATGGAAAAATCGTTCCCGACACATCAATGGCCGTTTAAAGACATACTCTCAAAACAATTCTTTAAAAAAGGCAAATTTCTCTCTAGAGAGGACATACTAAAAGACATTAAACCATCCCTCCTCTCTCAATGGAATTATATTCAAATTAAACATTTTCTATCCAATAAAGACAATGTACATCACTGGACAAGACCCCTCACTTCGCTAGAAACTCTTTGTACAAGAACATCCCCTCGCAGACATATTATCTCGACGATTTACAATTCGCTCTTCGAGGACATTACTGATTTCTCCAGTCCTTCCTGTAAAGCCTGGGAAAGAGATCTAAATATAGATCTGACTGAGGAAGACTGGGAAACGATATATCTTTACGCACACAAAGGTTCGCTAAATGTAGCCACTCAAGAAAGCGGATTCAAGATCATTACCAGATGGTATAGGACCCCCACGACTCTTCATAAAATCTCATCACAGGCCTCCGACAGATGTTGGAGATGTAAACGGGAAGAGGGCTCCATGTTACACGTCTGGTGGTCCTGCCCCCTAATCCAGTCTTTCTGGACGTTGGTGCACGAAACGATCCAAACAGTTACCTCATCAAACCTAAGTTTCACCCCGGAACAGTATCTATTACATTTTAATTGTCTGCCCAAAAATCAATACTTGAAGTCGCTCCCTATGTTCATGGTTAATGCAGCACGGCACTGCATACCCTCTCACTGGCAGTCTCCAAATGTCCCAAATGAAGTAGAATGGTTTAGGAGAATAAACTGCATGGAAAGAGTTGAAGAACTCATCAGTATCTCCCAAGAAAGGATCACCCAATTCTATGCTACCTGGCACAATTGGACAACATTCAAAGAGTCTCAACAGTACAAATCTATTATAAAGTATTCCTAAAGATAAGATTTAATACTCAGGGGTTTTTTTTTTTCTCTCTTCCTCCCCCCCCCCCCTCCCTTCCTTTCCTCTCCCCATATCTCCCTACACAAATAAACTTGTTCGAGCATAGATATTGTTCTTTCAACCCAGTCGGAAAGTTGATGCAGTTTTGATACATGTATGCTTGCATAAAAATTATTTTCTGGATTTTTTATCCGATTGTTATTTTCTCTGTTGTTTAACTTCTGATGCTTACAATTATCCGCTGCTATTGTAATTTTGTAAGTATAAGATGTATTATGTGTTACTCTTCGCCAAATAAAATCTTTTTGTGGAAAAAAAAAAAAAAAGACGGCATGGTCACATTGGTGTGGTTTACAGATGTTTCTGCAGCAGCTGTGTTAAGAATCCTAACTGGCAGCAGAAAAGTCATAATAAGGCCAGAAACACATTCAAGAAGGAATTGTCCATTAGTAGATAATTTATGTATTTGTAACTAGCTACAACTTTAATACAGTCTATTTATATAACCCAACTAAGGCCTCTTTCACACGGAGCGGTCCGTTTTTCGATTTGCTCCGTGTGTGTCCGTCGGCACAGCAGGGGGTCCCGCTCAGCTGTCGGCGGACAGGGCAGTCCCCGCACACTGTGCAGGGACCGCCCTGTCTCTCCTCCGCTATCCCCTATGGGGAATCGGATGGAAACAGACCGTCTGTCCGTTTGCATCCGATCCGATCCACCGGACGGAAGAAAAATAGGGTTTTCTTCCGTCCGCAAAACGGATCCAGACGGACGCGGATTTTAGGCGGACGTTAGCGGATGCATCATCCGCTAACGGATCCGCTCCCATAGGGACACATTACAAGTCCGTAAACGGACTTGTAATTAGCGGACTGTTCATCCGCTAATGTGAAAGGGGCCTAACCCAATAGCTCTTGCAAAGAATACAGTGATAAACACTAATAACACTTTAAATAATATGATAAGTTAAAGTGTAAGAGGTAAATGGGGCTGCCACAAACTATTGGTGAAATGGACCATTGCGGTCAGATCATGTGCTAAAGTGCATTACTTGTTGATTATGCAACAAAATAACAAAAGAGTGCAGGTGCTACTGTCAACATTAACATTATTGTTAACAGTATTTTATTTGGTAATGTGAGTCAATGGTCTAATATTGGTGCTAAAGTAAGTTTCATTGCATGGAAAAAATACTACCACAAAAATCAAATGATGATGTGTAACATAATAAATGCATCAAAAAATGTAATGTGTTCATATGCATGCAAAGGGGGTGTGCCAGGTGTGCTTGGGCACACCCTAATCACTATGTGCAGTGGCAATTTCCCATACTGCTCGGGCTTCCCCTCCCCTCTTGTTGGCCCTACAGTCCAGCTGGCTTCCCTCCTCTCCCCCCAGCTGCTGTGGGGGATGTTTCAGGATGGAGAGCAGGGAAAGGGGCTAGTAAATATGAAATTTACAAGCCCTTTCTTTTTCTAAATGTACACATTTGCTCACTGTGGCCATTCATAACTGAACCATAGTAAACTGTGTTTACTATGGTTCAATTTGTGAATGGAACATAAGCCACTCAGCACAGAGCACTTCCCATTTATTCACTGCCCCGTGCAGCTGAGGTTGCAGAAAAAGGCATGTGTGTTTGAGTTTTGGGGTGCACAGCCTATTGCAATAGGCTGCACACACCTCTGATACTCCAAAATGACTGGTGCAAATAACGTCCTTATAAATGGTTCTTCAAATTGACTTAAAGTGACTTGTGCAAGATTCCAAAAGTGACTTGTGCATAAAATCACATCTGTGCAAAATAGTGAATAACACTCGTGCTCCCCTCTCATTTCCACACTCATCAGACAAATGCACCCCTGCAGGGGTAAAGCGCATGTAATCAGCTCTATCCTTAATCCTGATGTCCACAGGAATGGTCTCCTCCACAATATATCAAATCGTGGGATATCTGCATGTGGATGGATGGAAAAAATATACACTGATAGTGTAATCCGAAACGTGCTGGGAACAAATAAAAACAGCAAGTCCGTAGGACTGGGATGGCGTGCGTTCTACAGACCAGGTATACAGAAACCAGAAGTGTTGTGATTTCATATCAAGCTCCCCCTTTTTTGCATGGAAGATATGATTTTATGTACAAGTCACGTATGGAATCTTGTACAAGTCACTATGTAGGCACTATTTAAAAGGACATTATTTGCACCAGTTATTTTTGAGTATCACTTAACCACTTCAGCCCCGGAAGAACTTACCCCCTTCCTGACCAGGATTCGGCATTGCGTCGCTTTAGCTGACAATTGCGCGGTCGTGCGACGTTGTACCCAAACTAAATTGATGTCCTTTTTTCCCACAAACAGAGCTTTCTTTTGGTGGTATTTGATCACCCGATAGGCAGCAAATTGAAAGTGACGTACAGGTACGCCCATTTGCCTGCCCGTGCCATTCTGCCCACTTATATCAATGAAACTTACTTTAGTACCAATATTAGACCATTGACTCACATTACCAAATTAAATACAGTGGAATCTCGGATTGCGAGTAATGCGGTTAACGAGCGTTTCACAATACGAGCGCTGTATTTTAAAAAATCCTGGGGGGCGCCATATGGAGCTGTTCGGAAATGCTCTGAAAATCTCAGAAACACTCCGTTCCATAGACTTTCCTGGGTTTTCCGAGTTCAGCTGAGGTGTCCTCTGCCCTTTCCGAGTGTTAATGAGGCTCTCCGGTGCCCCCCCACCTCTGGCCGCATGCGGTATTGCATGCCATTGAAGTCAATGCGGAACAAATTATTTTAGTTTCCATTGACTTTAATAGGGAAACTCACTTTGATATGCGAGTACTTTGGGTTATGAGCATTCTCCTGGAACAGATTACGCTCGTAGTCCGAGGTTCCACTGTACTGGTTTATGTTAACAAAAGCACCTGCACTCTTTTGTTATCATTGTTGCATAATCAACAAGGAATGCACTTTAGCACATGATCTGTCCGTAATTTTACCAATAGTTTGTGGCAGCGCCACTTACCTCTTACACTTTTATTTATCACATTACTTCACTCAGTGGAGTTTCTCTGGGGAGGCAGCAGCCATGCGTACATGCGTACATCTAAGCGCGAAAAGTTTTTATTTACCGTATTTATCGGCGTATAACACGCACAGGCGTATAACACGCACCTTAACTTTAAGAGGGAAGTTTCAGGGAAAAAACTTTCCACAGCCCCCTGCATATAACATGCAGGCACAGTTTACCCTCTATTTTTAGGGTAGAAAAGTGAGTGTTATACGCCAATAAATACAGTATTTAACACTTCAAACACATCTGGCATAAAATCTAGAAGCGAGCAATTCACACTGATCTTTCTACTGAATATTGCAACACCTGTTGAGCATCCTCAATGTATAAAAAGCAAACACACACGCCAGAGCCCTTCTACCCACAAAACATTTTAATGACTGTGCCACAAGTCTAATAGACACTTTAAGCGGAGCTCCTTGAAAATTGCTGTTCTCCATCCAATCTGACAGAGCTTGAGCTATTTTGAGAAGAAGAATGGGCAAAACTGTCACTCTCTAGATGTGCAAAGCTGGTAGAGACATCCCCAAAAAGACTTGCACCTAGAATTATAGTGAAAGGTGGTTCTACAAAGTATTGACTCAGGGGGCTGAATACAAATGCACGCCACACTTTTTTTTTTAATCTAAAACTTTTTATCATTTTCCTTTCACCTTTACAATTATGTACCACTTTGTGTTGGCCTATCACGTAAAATCCCTATAAAATACATGTTTTTGGTTGTAACATCAATAACAAAAAGTGCAGCGTAATAAACACAAATATCAAGTGACATCTATAATTACAAAAGTGAAATAAGCAAAGAAAGTCCATATAAAAGTGCACTAGTGAGTAGAGTAATCTTAAAATGCTCCAATCCAAACGTGACTAGGTGCAAAAAATCCAAGATCAGTGACCGACAGGACAGATCCTCCACCAGATAATTAAAGATGGCCTCTCACCTGAGTTAATCGACCCAGGGCTAGGTCACACAGCATAAACACAAGCACATCCAGATCTTTTAAGATAGGGATACCAAAACAGCAGGCAGCTCAGCAGTTCCCGGGTCCACAGATAGGTTATGCAAATAAAAAAAGGGAAAGACTAGTGCTCTCTGTAGCAAACTGATTTATTAAAATAACGGTATAAAAACTCACATAGCTGACACTCGCGGCAGAGTGTATGGTAAAATGCAGTATGCCCTGGATCTCCAGGTTTCCGGAAAGACAGACAGCAAACACGTGTGAGACGGCGATCGCGGGTGACGTCACGTGACTCGTCCTCCTGATTTTTTTTCCTTTTTAGTCTCACATATTAATTCATTTATATTCAGCCGCAGGAATGGATGTATTCTCTTATTTAGAGAACCGGGAGATTACTCTCACAGATGTTTTCTCTAAAACTGCCACCGCCCCTGACCCAGGGGACTTGAATCTTTCTTTCAAAAAATTAGGACATCTGTTTGAAAAGAAGATTAAAACCTGGTGGGATATTGTCACCTTTGAACAATATCTAGTGACCAAAATTATCCCCAGACGTCTGAGGTGGGATTTGCCACCCAATGATGGTCTGACGGATGATGAGTCATTAAAAGAGTGGTTCAATTTCTTCACTGAAAAAGGTTTTGAACTCATTAGATTTCTGCTGTCCCGTAAACAGCAGAAAAAGATATGGTTGGAGAGTCAGATCAAAGTCATCTCTGACCTTATTGAGCAACATAAGGATACCCCTGATTTTATCCGTCTCTCTGGGGAGTTGAAAACCAAACTTGTCAAATGGGACAAAAAAACCCAGGAGAAAAAACGGAAAAAGTTTCTACGGGACGTAGAAGACTTTGGGGTACCTAATGTTTACAAATGGCAATCTCTGAGCTACATATCTTCGGCACAAGCTCAGTCCTTGCCTATGGATACCACTGAGCCAACACCTACTCCAGCATCACAGGTAGCACAAGGCCTTTGGGCCACTACTAGCACTTGAGATAGGACCCCCACTGGATTGGGTACTCCAGCAGGCAGAGGGAGTGGCCAGTCCAGAGGAAGAGGTAAAAATAAAAATGGCAAAGGGAGGGGTGGGCAACCAGCAGGGAAATCTGCCCATACTTCATCTCAGGAGACACCTCCTTGGAGAACAGTGCCTAACAGAGGGAAAGGTCATTCAAGGGGTGGGGGTAACTTGCCATCTGTTGCACCCCCCTTGCCCACCTATAACTATTATGCGCCCCTACAAAATTATTGGGAGGGACCTCCCCCTACCAATCAACATTTTTTAGGGCAGGGGAGGACCCCTTGGAGGGGCCCTCCGCCGTTTCCACCTACCTGGACTGGGGAGTGGAGGGAACAGCCCTTCCCCCCTTATCCTCCCCCCCAGCTCAGACTCCCATGGGGCAACCCAATTTAAAAAGAAAAAATCAAGAGGAGTCAGAGGGGGGAGACGAGTCCAAAAGACTAAGGCCATGATCGGCACCGGAATCTTCAATCTTAGTGGGACCACTCTCACTGAAGATGAGATACGAGTGTTAGATAAGGGCCTTAAATTTGCCCCTATTCGTAATCTAAGCAAATTTGATACTTATGTGAATGTTCAGAAATATGTAATATTTCTAACCCAATTGAGAGGGCTCTCCCAACGGGTATTTCTAATCATTCTAATTTGAGAAACAAGTCGGTTTTTAATCCCCAATACACTGATACTAGACACTTGAATGTATTTCGGAATATGGTATGTAAGGATTTAGAAAGCTTGCGTATCAAAAAAGTTAGGGATTCACAATGTATTCAGCAAGGTATTTCCTCGCTTGAACAGCGTAATGACATTGTAATTCGCCCTGCCGATAAAGGCGGAGGATTGGTGGTCCTCAGCAAAGCCTACTATCATGAGGAGATGTGTAGGTTGCTGGGTGACGGCAACACCTACCTTCTGTTGCGCGGTGACCCTATGGTGCAGTTTAAAAATGAGCTTCATCTTTTGATTAAAGAAGGCAAGGAAACAGGTATCCTGAATAAAAAGGAGGCAGCCTATCTGGATCCTTTTTATTGCCGTACCCCGATAATATACTTCTTGCCCAAACTGCACAAAAACGCTGTGCGGCCTCCTGGCCGCCCTATTGTAAACGGAATCAATTCTGTCACGTCTCGCTTAGGTCAGTATTTGGATGTGTTCTTGCAGCCTTTGGTCTGCAAGATGCCTGCGTACCTTCGGGACACCAAGCAGATCATCCAAATTCTTGACTCTATTCCCTGTACGTCCAATACCCTACTGATAACTGCTGACGTAGGGTCTCTTTATACCATCATTGGGCATGATGCAGCACTGGCATCGGTATCATGGGCATTGGAATCTACTGATTTGAGTTCAGAGCACGTACAGTTTCTGTTAGACAGTTTAAGATTTTGTTTACTTAAGAATTATTTTTGGTTCAATAAGGATTATTTCCTTCAGCGGTGCGGAGTGGCAATGGGAGCCCGTTTCGCTCCCAGTGTGGCCAATTTATTTATGGCCCACTGGGAGCGAGATGTGGTTTTCCATGATACACCTCCTCAGCTCCTCTGCTACCGCAGATATATTGATGACCTAGTAATGATCTGGGAAGGAGATATGACTTCATTGGAGTCGTTTATGGATAAATTGAACACCAATGATAAGGGTATTGTCCTGACTTGGACTATTTCTCAAGATCGTGTCACCTTTTTGGACCTGGAAATTTTCAAATCCGGATCTAAATTACTTACTAGGAACTTCTTTAAGACAGTTGATCGCAATGGGTATATTCCCCTTGCGAGCTGTCACCATCGGTTATGGTTGTGTAACATTCCTCGCGGCCAATTTGTCAGGCTTCGTAGGAACTGAACTCTAGAGTCCGACTATTTAGTGCAGTCTCAGGAATTGGCTACCAGGTTTGTGTCTAAAGGTTACTCCTTGCCTGTAATTAAGCAGGAGATTGAGAGAGTCAGGAATACTGACAGGAGTTTAATAATAGCCGACAAACCTCCCCAAGGGGACAAAGGAGTAGCTAATTACAAAATGCTACTGGATTTCAATATCCAACACAGAAAATTTGAAAAGATTGTGGCCAAACATTGGCCTATCCTTAAAGGGGACCTAGTTCTTGGCCCGGTGCTTCTTGAACGTCCACAGTTTATTTATAGGAAGGCCCCTTCCCTTAGAGATCGTCTGGCCCCAGGTGTCACCGACCCGCCAGTCATCCCCCGACCCAAACTTTTTGATTTTCTATCAGGCTTTTATGCCTGTGGCAGGTGTGCGACTTGTAGGCATGCCAAATTTAACATCAAAAAACGTAAATCCTTTATGTCCAATGTCACTCGAACTGAATATCCGATTAAGCAGCTGATCACGTGCTCCACAGTGGGCGTGGTCTATATGCTTGAGTGCGAGTGCGGATTACAATATGTTGGACGTACCTCACGGGAGTTGCATGTGAGGGTGGGAGAACATACTAGTAACATCAGACGTGGCAAAAGGAACCATAGTGTGTCCAAGCATTTCAGGGAATGCCACCATAAGGACCCTAAGGGCCTCAAATTTTGGGGAATAGAGAAAGTCTCCAAACACTGGCGAGGTGGGCACTATATTCGCCAACTGAGTCGCAGAAAATCCTTTTGGATTGGGGGGCGTGGTCTGCCAGCAATGGAGATGGCTGCTTAGAGTCTGAGCTCTTCTGCCAGGGAGAGAACCGGAGCGATAGGAGCCCGATTTCTATGTCAAATTCCTCCACTACTGCTTACTGAGACCCAGCTTACCCAGTGGAGACATGACAGGCAAAAGAAAAACGGATCGCCACCCGCAGAAGCTGACCGCCTTCTTTCACTACAATGCACAGGTCAGTCAGCCGCAAAATGGCACCGACGGCGGCGCGGCGTCCGGATCAAACTCGGACATTACAGGGCCCCTTTTGAGCGCACAGACCCCCTGCTGCCCTACCTCACCCCCTACACCCAAAACGGATGAAAACCCGATCACAGGGAGCCCCGCGAAAGCGCGGTTGTGCACCGATCGTGACGCGCCGCGCGCGCCTCCGCAAATCGAGGCCCCAGCTTGCGGCCTACTCCCGGCGAACCAGGCCTTGCACTCCTCCATGGCCTCTTTTCCTACATCGGGCCAACCAGTGGTGGATACCACATTAAAAGACATGCTTCTCTCCCTCCAGACCTCCCTGATGACAGATCTATCGTCCATTTTTTCTAAAATCACTACAGAGCTGCATGTGGTGGAAGACAGGGTCACACACCTGGAAAACAGCATGGGAGAATGTACTAACACTGTAAATAAATTGGTGGATTCCTATGAGGACTTGCAGTCTGAGCAGAAATGGGTGAGAGCCAAGCTGGCCGATTTAGAGGACCGTTCCAGGAGAAATAACCTGAAACTTAGGGGGGTCCCGGAGACTATATCACCGGCTGACCTTCCAAAATATGCCAAAGAACTTCTGCATGTGCTACTCCCTGATGCCTCACCCAGGGACCTTATAATAGATAGGATACACCGTATAGCCAAGCCCTCTCACTTAGCTGCTTCAGTCCCGAGAGACATACTCATGAGGATTCATTTCTTTCATGTGAAGGAACAACTGCTGATGGCTGCTAGAGGGGGACCACCGCTACAGCATCCATTCGGGGGGGTGCTACTCTTCCCTGACCTTTCAAAGTATACACTACAACTCCGACGACAGCTTAACCCAATCACCAAGGGCCTTTACAACCATAAAGTCCAGTACAAATGGCGCTACCCAGCCACTCTCCTCGTCACACAAAATGGCTCGACCCACGTAATCCAAGATCTGCAGAAGGGATTGCGCTTGCTACACACATGGGGAATTATTCCAGATTCACCTCAAGATTCGGTGGAGCCAAAAGCTCAAAGGGGGCGAAGACACTCTCGCCGTGACCCCGCCACCCAAGAAGATGAACCGGAGCAGATGACATGAAGGCCTCCTTCAATATATCTACATGACAGATACTCTCCCTGGCATCCAGCTTTCTACTTGTTTTGTTTACTTGTTTTTTTTTTTCTTCCCTCTCTTCAACGTTTTGGTTCGAGTCAGCAGCACTGTGACACTTGTTACCCCGAATAGGCGGTTTAACGGGATACTTGGTCCCGATACTCCGCTCTCTGACACTCTAGGTGGCACATCCACCACACCCGACACCTGGTGTACTGTCAGTTTCTCTTATTTGATTAACGTACCATCGTCTTATCTAATCCTCCAGAGTTCTTAGTAAAGGTGCAGGGCTCTGCACGACAGACAACACCACCACCGTGTATATACCACTAAAGTACTCCAGTTTTTCTTGCTTTTATATGTTACAACTAACAGTGCTCTTTTTTTACAGCTACAGTATATTAGAACAGTGAGCCGTTCGCATATTCTCCGCCCTTGCTGGAGACACCTCAGTGTTTATTTTGTTTTTGGTTTCTTGTTACCTTTACGGTGCCCAGCTCACCCTCCACGTCTAACTGTAAGTGCATTTTTACTATACACTTTCCTCAGTGACTATCGACAATGACGATTAAGCTTCTATCCCTTAATGCTAATGGTTTGAACCACCCTGCTAAGAGACATACCTTATGGAAGACTGCGCTAAACTTGCAATGCGATGTGCTCTGTGTTCAGGAAACGCATTTTGCCTCCACGAACGCACCTGTATGTACCAATAGAAAATTCCCTCACACTTTCTCTGCTAATTTCACCTCCAAAAAGAGGGGGGTGTTTCTGGCAGTGAAGGACACTGTGCGGTTCCTTTTGAAAAATGTGGTTACCGACCCAGATGGGCGTTATATTATCCTAGTCTGCACATTGAATGGTAATGAGTACACGTTGATTAATGTATATGCTCCGAACACCGGACAGATCAGATTCCTCCGCAGGGTGACAAAATTGGCACAACCTATCAAACAGGGGCAACTCATAATATGTGGGGACTTTAATTTAGTCCCGGACGTCCTTATGGACTCCACTACCCCCTCTAAACGGAGAGAGTCCCCCTTGAAACATTTTGCGGCGTCCCATGATCTGTTCGATGTTTGGAGATGCCAACACGGCTCCGAGCGTGACTACACATACTTCTCGCCCTTGCACAAAACCTATTCGCGCATTGATCTCTTTCTTACAGACAAATGGCTTTTACAAACTATCAGCGCTTCAGAAATCCACACCACGACTTGGTCGGATCATGTCCCCATCACGATCACCGTTTCAAATTTGAACAACACAAGACCGACCTTTATATGGCGGGCTAACAACTACATCTTGCAACATCCCTCATTCTCCCCTGAGATTGCGGATACACTTAAAGACTTCTTTGACAATAACACGGGATCTGTATCCGACCCAGGCGTGTTGTGGAACGCGCATAAGGCTTACATTCGAGGCGTTTTACTTAAGTTGAGTTCCATACACAAAAAGAACAAATCTTTAAGAATAGATGCTCTTGTATCTCAATTAGACACCCTAGAAAGGCTTAACAAACCCAACCCTGACCCAACTAGATCCGCACAAATCCTCTCTCTGAGGCAAGAACTCAGACTCCTCCTCCTACAATCATTCGAGCGTACACAGAGGAGACTGAAAGCCTCCTCCTACTCCACATCTAATAAGGCAGGCAAGGTTCTGGCCCAACGCATTAAAGGAAGGAGAGTCAAACAAAAGATTGATCACCTCATCCATCCACACACGAAAGACAGGCTTACGAATTCCCAGACAATTGCAGACGCGTTCAGCACGTACTACAGCGACTTGTACAACTTGCACAACGATCAGGACACGCACCAACCTACCGCGACTGAAATCGAAGAATTCCTCAACCATGTGATCCTCCCCTCCCTGACTGAGACACAACTTTCCAATTTAAACAAACCATTCACCACCCCAGAAGTACTGGCAGCAATCAACTCTTTACCCTTAGGCAAATCCCCTGGACCAGACGGCCTCACAGGGGAATACTATAAAGAATTTTCCCAACATTTAGCTCCCACGCTGACCACAATGTTCAACACAGCAGCCGCTTCCTCCAAATTTCCAAAAGAATCCCTACAGGCACTTATTATAACTCTACCTAAACCAGGAAAGGACCCAACTGCCCCACAGAACTTTCGCCCAATCTCACTTTTGAATCTAGACCTAAAAATATACGCAAAAATGGTTGCATCTCGACTTCTTGACATCATGCCCTCATTGATTCACAAAGATCCGGCTTCACAATTGGTAGGCAGGCGTCTGACGCCACAAGGAGGGTAATCGATATTCTCCATTACGCTGAAACGAGTGGAACGCCTTCTCTGCTCCTGGCTCTGGATGCAGAGAAGGCGTTCGACAGAGTACACTGGGGCTACCTGCGTCAGGCCCTTCAAAAATTCGGATTTAAGGGACATATACTGAACGCCATACTGGCCCTATACTCGAATCCCTCGGCGAAGGTGTTCTCCGCCGATATGCTCTCCCAATCGTTCGACATAACAAACGGCACCAGGCAGGGATGCCCGCTCTCACCACTTATTTTTAACTTACTAATTGAACCCCTTGCAGAGCACATCAGAAGTCATCCACATATATCGGGACTAGAGATAGGTCCCAACAGACATAAGATTAGCCTGTTCGCAGATGATGTCATCCTTATACTGACCAATCCCACGACATCATTAATTGAAGCCCAAAAAACACTCCTTTGGTTCGGCAAAGTATCATACTACAAGGTCAATGCCACCAAGTCCTGTATACTAAATATAGGATTGGATGCTACTACCAAGAACCTATTACAGCTTCAACTTCCGTACACATGGGCGGAACATGAGATATCTTATCTAGGGATCTGCATACCACGCTCTACAAAACATTTATTCAATAGTAATTTCAAACCCTTTCTATCTGAACTCCGAACAGCGACCAACAAATTAGCTAAACTAGAACTTTCTTGGTCCGGACGGCTCACGGCGTTCAAAATGATGCATCTCCCCCAATTGCTATATCTATTTCGTACACTTCCAATCCCTATTCCCACATCCTACTTTCACTCCTTACAAACGATCCTGAACAAACTGTTGTGGCAAGACAAAAAACCGAGATGCGCTGGACACCTCCTAATCAAACACAAACTAGCAGGGGGAGCAGGATCTATAGACTTCAGGGACTATTATTGGACCACGATACTCACCCAACTCAGAGACTGGTTCCAAACACGCCCTAATACCCTATGGGGTCAGTTAGAATCTACTATGGTCAAACGCAACAACCTTAGTGACTGGTTACTAGGAATCCCTCACGGTAATCCTGTCTCCAACTCTCTCCCTCCTACCATGAGAGCCTCGGCTCAAGCATGGAAAGTTATGGTGCAACAGGGTGAAACCCACCCACAACCGCACAAACCTCCCCTTCCACTGACTGTTCTAGACCATTGCACCGAAGACCTTAGATCATCAGATTGGAAACCCTATGGTATCTCCTACCTACAGGACATCATTCAAGACGACACTATACTCCCGTTCTCCCAGTTACAAGCAAAGTTTGGACTAAGAGACAAGGAACTCTTCACCTACATTAGAATTAAACATTGCCTTTCCCGCATATCCAAACCATGTTACGCCATTCCCCCTAAAGTATGGACATTTCTGACCGACCGTTCTTCTAAACAGAAAGGTATCTCCCTTTTCTATGCCATATTTCGACAACAATTAATATTCGTCAAAGCCAAACCGCACAATCAATGGGATATCGACATTGGACAGACCCTTCTAGACCTACAATGGCAGGACGCACTCAGGTCCGTCTATAGAGCCACTAGAAATGTAGTACTATGGGAACTGACTCTGAAAATCTCACTCCGCTGGTACCTCACACCCGCCAAGATAGCAAAATTTGGCAAAGGCAGCCCAGACACCTGTTGAAGGTGTACCAAAATGACAGGAGATCTGATACATATCCTTTGGTCCTGCCCGCTTATCACCCAATTTTGGACAAATATCTTCCACATGCTGTCAAACATTGCTGGTAGTAACATCTCTCCAACGCCAACATTAGCACTACTCAACATGGACTTGGGTATGTTTCCTGTGAACATGCAACTGGTAGTCACAAATATTCTCCTGGCAGCCAGGCTGAGTATCACTAGACTTTGGAAATCTACCCAACCTCCAACGCTAGAAGCTGTTATTGACCTAGTCAACCTACATTACAACCATGAGCTGACACTGGCCTCAAGCAGAGGAATGTACGGTAAAGTTCATGAGAAATGGCTCACCTGGTCCCGTTGCGAAAATGCAGCCATGTTTCTGTAAATCCGTCGGCTGCGGCGGAATCATATCCTAGCTTTAACCTTTTAAGGGCTTTCACTATATGAATCGCTTGTATGACCAACTGTTTAGTAGCACTGTTTTCTGTTTTTGAATTTATATGTATTTAACCTCATTTTGTATCCAACATTCATGCACAATGAGATGGCGCTGCGTCGCCCAATTGTTAGTTACCCATTCTTGTCGAGAAACTGGAATTTATTTTCTATGTATAATCTTTTCTTTAAAACTAATAAAAAAGATTGATTAAAAAAAAAAAAAAAAATCCTTTTGGATTTATTAACCACTTAAGACCCGGACCAATACGCTGGCAAATGACCCAAGGGGTTTTTGCGATTCGGCACTGCGTCGCTTTAACAGACAATTGCGCGGTCGTGCGACATGGCTCCCAAACAAAATTTGCGTCCTTTTTTTCCCACAAATAGAGCTTTCTTTTGGTGGTATTTGATCGCCTCTGCGATTTTTATTTTTTGCGCTATATACAAAAATAGAGCGACATTTTTGAAAAAAAATCAATATTTTTTACTTTTTGTTATAATAAAAAACCAATAAACTAAATTTTAGTCAAACATTTAGGCCAAAATTTATTTAGCCACATGTCTTTAGTAAAAAAAAAATCGCATAAAAAAAAATTAGCTACCTAGCGGGAACAGCGACACTAATACAGCGATCAGAAAAATGATCGCTTAGTGATGCTGGCAATAGGGAGTGAAAGGGTTAACTAGGGCAGTGATCAAGGGGTTAAAACTTTATTGGGGGGGGTGGGGGGGGCTACCCTGACACTAACACTGACTGACTGTCACACTGTCTGTCACACTGACACTAAATACAGTAATCATACATGTATGATTACTGCATTCAGTGACACTGTGACAGGGGGGAGGGGGGGGCGATCGCGGGGGTTAAATGTGTTTGTGTCTGTGTGTAAGTGTGCTGTTGGTGCAGACTTACTTGTAGTGTTGTGATCTCTCCTCAGCGGCGATTGAAACAAACGCAGAGGGAGAGATCACGTCGCTTCCTCCTTCCTGTGTTTACACAGGAGGAGGAAGTGACTGGGCGGGCGGGCGCACGCATTGGCTGGGAGCGATCCGGAGGGGGCGGGTGAAAACGGATAGCCGCCCCCACTTGTCGGATCGCTCCTGCAGCCGCGCGGACCGCCGCATGTACGGGGGGGGGTCCGATCGGACCCCCGATCCCCCCCAAGGCACCAACGTATATATACGTTGATGTGCCTGTCGGTGCCATTCTGCCGACGTAAATGTACATGCGGCGGTCCTTAAGTGGTTAAACAAAAGTTTCTGTTCCGGCCGGCCTCAATGTTGAGTTTGATCTCAACTGTTTTATATCTAACCGGTAATTAGTGTATTGGGGGTATTTTATATTTTATATTTTATAATTTGTAAGCATGAGAAATACCAATGTTTTTGCATATTTGTATGTATATAAGTATTTTCTCTCATTACTAATCATTGTGGTGATATGTATACCTTTTGTTGTTGCTATGGGTGATAACTTAATGATATTGGTAATGTTTATCATCTATTTTTGTTGTAATGAGGAGGCGATTGCGGATGACGTCATTAATTATACATTTTTAATATTAATTTTAAATATTATATTTTTGGTGTAGTTTTCACTACACTCTCTTTTGATTTATATATATATTTATATATATAATCATATATTTGATCTATTTTTATTTTGAGGCTTTTTATTCCTGCTTACTGTTTGCCTGTATGACAATAGGTGCTTGCTGCCTTCTATCAAGTGAACACTAGGTGGCGCAGGTTTGCAGTTTTCTTTTGTGTTCATGTTGCTGTGGCAACGGCACATTATTTAGATCAGAGCGGGACGTCCACGTTGATCTCTCCACCCCACGCTGATGAAGTCCCGCCCACTGGGGCGTAACGCGTACGAGGGGGAGGAGTCACGTGACGTCACCCGCGATCGCCGTCTCACACGTGTTTGCTGTCTGTCTTTCCGGAAACCTGGAGATCCAGGGCATACTGCATTTTACCATACACTCTGCCGCGAGTGTCAGCTATGTGAGTTTTTATACCGTTATTTTAATAAATCAGTTTGCTACAGAGAGCACTAGTCTTTCCCTTCTTTTATTTGCATAACCTATCTGTGGACCCGGGAACTGCTGAGCTGCCTGCTGTTTTGGTATCCCTATCTTAAAAGATCTGGATGTGCTTGTGTTTATGCTGTGTGACCTAGCCCTGGGTCGATTAACTCAGGTGAGAGGCCATCTTTAATTATCTGGAGGAGGATCTGTCCTGTCGGTCACTGATCTTGGATTTTTTGCACCTAGTCACGTTTGGATTGGAGCATTTTAAGATTACTCTACTCACTAGTGCACTTTTATATGGACTTTCTTTGCTTATTTCACTTTTGAAATTATAGATGTCACTTGATATTTGTGTTTATTGCGCTGCACTTTTTGTTATTGAAGTTACTTTGGGACATTTTATTTGAATTGATCCTTCAGTGCTGGCTTGCAATAATTTGTTTAATTTGTATATTGTGTATGATTATTTTTCCAGCGCTGAATTTTTTTCCTTTTTGGTTGTAACATGACAAAATGTGGTAAAAAAAGGGGTATGAATACTTTCTCAAGGCACTGTAGATTAATGCAGTCAATGTTGATGGAGGAATTCCTCCCATTGAGCTATTTTATTTTGACAGCAGAAGGTTTCCCCGTCACCAGAATGCAATGATCACTCCTGAGAGCTATAGCCGCTGTCAGTGATCGTACAAAAAAAACAAAAAAAAACAACAAGCTAGTTATACTGAAGTCGATAGAAAAATCGGCTTCAGTACAATCAGCCTGCCCATAGATGGATTGAAATTCAGTTGGTTCAGCAAGAAGTATGGGATGGTTACAAACGATGACCTTGTAGATCTGTGATACTATTGTCTTAAATCTCATAAGCACAGCAGCGCCACCTAGCACCACCCTTTCTGCAATCATCACATTATAATCACTTCCCTCCAGATGCTGAATTACTTATTCCCTTTCGAATCTCCCTATTAATAAATAAAACGCAATCATTTAAAAATAGAACATCAAAAGATGTACATCACTCATCACTATGGAAACTTCATTCTAAAAATGCCAGTGTTTTCCCCTGGTTATGCTCGTAAAGAGACCTGCAGCATTCCAGCAAGTGAATTTACAATGAAATTCACACAGGGTTTTCTTATTGTTTCACTAAGAGTAGAAGAAACGCCACTGAATTCCTCCAAGGACAAGTGCTGAAAGAGAAGCATTATTGTAAAATGCTCTGCTTTAAAACAAGTAGCTGACTAGGTTAAGCATTTCATAACAGGGAGGTTCCGAATATTTGTACCTTCTAACTAAGTATATTTCTAAAAAATAAGTCCACCTAAAACTGACAACATCGTTGTCTAAGGATCCTAGACTGGTAATCCAAAAGCCGCCAGAAGGGCTTAACTCTATGAAAGTTCTTGTTGCCCTGTGTAGACTTCTGTGTGTTTCCCAACCAACTTCTGCCCAGTTCTAATAAAACAGCAAAGCTCACTGAAGCCTACAGACATTGCGTCCTTGCAAATCGCTGCAGTACAGAGTTGTCAGTGGTGGCCATGCATTTTAATTATTGCTTCCATAGGTGTGCACACAGGGTGTAATCACGCTGTGCTGCACAGATGCCCCTGCTGCTTGGCTGCAGAAGAAGGGACTGGGGAATCTCAGTCTTAAAATCGAGACATCAGGGATCTGTTTAGACCTCCGATATGGAGGTCTAAACTTGGAAGTGCACTTTGCACTTGTAATTTGCACTTGTAGTGCAAAGTGGATTTGTCTTTCTTAAATGACCCCCATAATCTTTTTACACTTTTAATTTTTTTTTTTTTTATCCGATAAAACCTTTTGTAAACAAAATAGGGTAAAGCCTGACTCTGGGAAGATTTGTTTTTCTTCGATGGTATGGGGAGTTCTAATTTCTTCAAGGTTTTAATTTTTTTTATTACCCCATTAGGGAGATGTTTCCTCATTTACTTTCTCCATAAGAAGCCCAGAAGACAATGAACATACGATAACCTATAAATCTTCGCCACTCTATCCAAAACAAAATGAAAAACATGGTGGATACTTTTATCCATAGAGCCATGTTGCCTTTCCCCCAGTTACCCATATCTTTCAGCACTATACATTAATATTATACATTTATTTTTTTACTATACGCCACTTGACTCCTTCTCAGTACTCCCCGGGTGACTGATAACCTTGTACAGGATACACTCTCTTTAATAAAGAAAGCCAAGCGATCTTATATCAACATCCTCTACATTATTGTAATCGTTTCCTAGAAACATCCAACAGAAGTAGGATACAGGATACATCCACTTCACTAAAGGCACCAGGAGTTCTCATATGTAGCTATGCTCTCTCCAATAATAGAACATCTTTTTCTTAACTAACCAACTTGATGAGCTCAAAACCAGTAATTATCAGTTCAGAGTCTGCACGGAAAATCAAGAATCAGCTTGATTTATTATCAAGTTCCTGCCTATTCTCTACAAAGATTATGTAAAGGTGAAGGCAAAATAGATTTGTGTTATTCTAACATGAATTAAACATGATTTGGGTAATATGGATTTACCATTTTACCACTCAACCCCAAATATCAGTAAACCCGAGAATGACTTGAGATCAAATTACTGACACAATTGTGAGCACAATAAGGTGTATACATTGTAATGTGGATTCTGCCTTGGGAGTTAAAAAATATTTTGTGGCCTTAATGATTAACATTTTTGGAAAATACTTAGGTCAGGGGTGCTCAACTAGTGGCCCATGGAGCCTTCTGGTATGGCCCGCAAACTCATGCTCTGGGATCATTAGTGCATTGAGCCGGCAGTGAAGGAAGCAAGGAGCCACGGAGGAAGCAGGAGCTGCTTAAGTTGATTCTTTCTGTATAGCACTAGCTTCTGTCCTAGGCAGAATAACACCGAGTGCACCGTTAACCTTACCTGTGACCTTTCTAGCAGCCTAATCTCGCTCTACCCCGCAGGAGCCGCTGGTATTTATATTTGGTCCCTGCTGCCCCGCACCTATAATGACTCACCCTTTTTTTGGACCCAAGAACACTGGTACACCTTGAAGGTTTAAATGGGCTTTATTTAATCGCAAGCAACCACATAAATTACATGAAAAGCGCTACATGCAGACTCCTGTAAGTAAGAGTGGAATACTGCCAAGTCAGCTGTAAATGACTCCAATGGTGCTAATTGCATCAAAACAAGGAAGTTTATTGGGATTAGTACGATAAACATGTAAAAACCATAATCAGTGAAAAACCCATCCTCATGGATGGCTAAAAACAGACAGCGTGAACCAACATAAGATGGATACCTGATACAAGCTGTAAAAGATGACGATTTTATATAGACCTCTGGCCAGTGGGACTATGTAGAGAGACTGCCAGTGATGGGGCCCTTGTGTGGGAGTGCTCAGTAAAGTAAACAAGATGGTGGTTAAAAGCCTCTCGCCACTGGTGACTGATTCTAGTCCTAAGGAGTTCCTCTATGGTTGGGGAAAGGGTCTTTTCTCTTGAGCCAGCTCTCTGCACCTTTAGCAGGTAGCTGGAACATGTGATCACTGTAAGCAACTGAAATTCACTGGAATATAAGCACAGTCTCTCCTCCCTCACTGCAAAAAGTAGTGTTCAGCATAGCAGCAGCCTACAGCCTGGTGTCTGCACACAGTTTTGCATGCGATTCAGGTGCAGCACACTTTCCCTAGCAGAACAGATCCTCTGGAAACAACATGTGGTGAGCACCTCACAACAACAGTCCTGTGGCTTCTTAGAGCCCTGAGCCCTGTAACACAAGCTTCCAAGCTAAGGCCTCGTACACATGAACGAGGAACTCGTCCGAAAAGACACATCGTTTTCCTCGATGAGTTCCTTGTTAGGCTTGTCGAGAAACTTGACAAGCTGTCTTGTCTTCAACACATACAATGGTCGGTGACTTCAACACATACAACGGGAGGGGAAGTTCGATTCCACTGCCACAACCCTTGGGGCTCCTTTTGCTAATCCCATGTTACTGCGTGTTAGGTAAAAGTTTGGTAAGAGACATTTGCAATTTTCAGTCTGTTACAGCGTGACAAATGTGCTACTTCCACTACAAACGCTACTTTTACCAAAGGTGCGCGGGTTTCTAAGCATACACACCAACGTGATTCTCGTCAAAAACCAGCCCGACAAGGAACACGACGAGGAAATTGAGACTCCCGTCGGGGAAAAAGAACTTGCTCTCTTTTTTCCTCGTCGAGTTCCTCAACAGTTTTCTCGATGAAAAGCATACACACGACCATTTTCCTCTGCAAAAAAGCTCTCCTGCCATGTTTCTTGATGGATTCTGTCGAGTTTCTCGGTCGTGTGTACGAGGCCTAACACTTGCTGGACACAGTTCAGCTCCCAGGCTCTGTAATATCAGTCACATAAAGTTCTCAGTTCTGTTTCCCTACCCACAGAACACTTCCTGGGGATATATTGTACTGGCCAGTAACTCCTTTTCCCCAATTTTTTGGGGGGTATCTAAATGGGTCCTAGATCCCTTTAACTGGATCCCACATAGATCTCCTGCTTCTCTCAGTGGTAGTGGAGCTAAAAAATGTCCAACAGCCAATTGGGAACCAACCTAGCTTAGGCATCTAATCAGTCCTCCTTCCCCAAGATTGCAGGGGCAGGTCCTCTTCAGCTGTAGCAATAGCCAGCCAGGGCACAGTCCAGCCCCTTCTCCTTGCAGCTGGCCATTACAGGAGAAAAGGAGAAAAGAGGGGGAAAAAGGGGTTATTAAAGGGATTGTAAAGGTTCATACCTCTTCCTTTGATTTCCCTTCTAAATGTTTTTTTTCCTTTGTTTTCCTTGTCTGAATTTCTCACTTCCTGTTCCTCAGTAAGCTGTTCAGTAAGCTGTTCTGGCTGACTATCCACCGCTCAGATGATGATGGAAAGCTTACTGAGGAGAAATAGGAAGTGAGAAATTCAGACAAAGAAAATAAACATTTAGAAGGGAAATTGAAGAAAAGGGAAGTGGTCCAACAATGCACTAGCTTAAAGGAACCTATTTAGACAATAAAAAACGAACAGTACAAGACAGTAAAGGCAGTAAAGCCCTATAATTGTGGCATGACAATCAGTTGTCAAATCACTTAATTGGCCCTTGCTCTTCCAAAGGTTAAACACCCCTAAACCAGTGGTGGCCCGTCCATTAGGGGCACCTGTGGGCTGCCCCCTCTCTTCACTCCACCCCCTATATGCAGGGGATAGATTCATGCATAGCATGAATCTATTCATGGCTGCCTCAGCCAATCCCTATTCATGCGTCTGGCCCCTTTCAGGGCTCCAGGTGCAAGAACTACAGAGGCTGTTTTTATTTTTTATTTTTTGAAGCACCTGATTAGAGCCAGGGACTCTAATAAGCTTCAAAATTGTGTGGGCTTGAAACACAGAGGATGCGCTCTGCTCCCACCCAGGTGTGTTACAACAGTGAATGAATATTCGCTATTAAAACACTGATCCTCAATCCGGCCAGTCATTTTCTGATTGGCCAAAAAGAGAACACTCCCGATTGGCCACCGAGGAGGAGGAAGGAAACGGAAGACGCCGCCACCGCGATTACCTGGAGAACAAGAGGCAGCAGGAGAAAAGGAGGCCGTTGAGCAGGGAAAACCGCCACCGAGCAGGAGAAGCCGCCGCCGAGCAAGGGAAGCCACCTGTGATGGGGTAAGTGCTACCGACGACCTGAGAGGGGGGTGGCTTACTGTTTGCCACCCCCCCCCCTTTCCCATGCTCAACAGGTTTCCCAGATTTTCAATCTGCTTTTTCAGAAGTTATATGAGAAGCATATCTAAAATGGTGCGAGTCACTGGTTGGAAGGGTTTGGACAGTAGTTACAGTAAGTGTCACCTAGGTTTCTCACCTACACCATTGGAGAGACCTCAGGAATCAAGATTTGTGCCTGCTAGCAAGAAACCAAGCTTTGTTTTCTTGGAGCTAGTATGGGTCCTGTAGTCTCGTGGCTTTGTAGATCTTTGGGTGGGGTAAAGACTCCATTCCTAGTTTCACATCTTAACTGGCAGTCAGACCTCATTAGTCAGCTGTGCACAAAACATTTTATTTGGGTGCCAACTGAGGCTTTCTGCTCCTCCCAACCCAGAAGATACTTGTGTTGTAAGAAAGCAGCTGTGTGTGGTGTGCAGACCTGGAGCAGAGTGTTTATTCTAGCCTGCACTGGCCAGGCCATACCCAGAGAGAAACAATGCAGTCTGTGCGGAAATAGACGCAGGGTCTGAGTGGACCAAAATAGCCAGAACACTGAATTGTGTTGTTCAGTGTGATGCTGAAAGGCCTGTGTGGGAAAATCCTTATGAAGGGACTTTTGTTTCTGAATTAAAGGAGATGAAAAGCCCTTAAAACACACGTTGGCTAGTCCATGAAGCTCTACACTTGAAGAGAACCCTCACGATACATATATATCTCATTACAGACTATAGAAAATTCTAAGATGCAGGCTAAAAATTCTGTTTTAAATTAAATTTTAATTTATAGAATGCAATGCTTTTCAGAAGTAGTCAATGCTGTATGAAAGGCTTCCCAAGATGTAATATGTTGCCCATCCATGTTATAGGCTATAGCATATAGAGAACCTAAGAAAGCATTAAAAAAAAAAACATAAAAATACATTCCACTGATCCCCCTAAGCAAGTGTTTTCAAGAGGAACTAAAGAATTTACTGTTTTTCTCTTGCTGTGTTAACGCTCTCAAGTTAAATAGGTCAGTTGGGTACAAATTGTTACAATGTCTTGATGTTGCACTTTGTGTCCTCAGGTTGACCTGATGAGGTGGTAGTGATTGCGCAGGAAGGGTTAATGTTTTTCTGCTCTTCTCTACAAGGTCACCCCCCCCTACAGGTCATGCCATGCAAAAAGGGCTCACTGAGTGCCCTGAGAGGTTGTTTAGAGAAAGACTGCCAAAATGTAACTGCTACTCTGCCAGAATGGATCACCCCTTAATGGGGGGGGGGCAGTTGGGGTCCCCAGTGGGTCCTGGAGCCTGTGGGCCCTCATGGACTTATAGCTGCCAGTTATGGACTTTACTGCCTTTATGTATTACTTGCTGCCTTTTGTGGATTCAGTGCCTAAATTAATTCTTGTCTTGAAGGGATTGCTTTTACAGTCACTTTATGGTCTTTTTATGGGGCACTTATGCCCTGTACACACGATCGGATATCTGATGGAATCTAATCCGATGGATTTTTTCATCGGTATCCGGATAGCCAAACAATGAATTGTACACTATCAGTCAAAAATCCGACCGTGTCCCCAACGTTAATACGAGGTGGAGAAAAGGAAATGTATGAATGCTTCCGAGCATGGACTTGATCTGAGCAAGGGTGGATTTTTCTCCAAATGGTTTTCCACACAGACAATCGTTTTTTTTTTAGGAAATTTTAAAATATTTATTTTTTTTCACCGATGGAAACCCGGGGGGCCCTATGGGGACATAAAAATTGGATTTTGTCCGATAAAAACAAAAACTTTTAATCAGACAAACCGATCGTTGTACAGGGCTTAAAAGAACTCTGCACAGAATTTGTGTGAATTATTTAATTTAAAAAAAATTCCTGTGTTATCCTTAACTTCTTTCAGTAAAGATTTTTTATTGTTCCTTTTACTTTGTCTGGTCTAAAATATCGAAAGGGGTGCATGTTTTGCATATCAAAAGAGCAGAGCTTACAACAAGGGGACTAAAGTTATAGAAGATACAGTAAAGAGGTCTAATGAGCAGAATGCTGTCCAGAGGAAGCTATGTTACCATTACTGATGTCAGGTCTCTGGTGTGAGGCCGGATTGCTGAGAGGGTGCCCCTTGCGGCTAAGTGCACCACACCTCTGGGGATGAGACAGGGAGTGTGGGGCCCAAAGGTGCACGGCTTGCCAGTACTGCTGCAGACTGGGTAGATGCAGGCAGAAGAGTAGCTGGAGTGCGCTGGAAAAGCGAACTCAGTAAACAAGGCAGATCTCTGTTCTGACAGGGGATGACACAGGATCTTGTCTTTCTGCTATGCAAGAAGGCGAATCTTTGTGTTGTGCCAGTAACACAGTCCCCCTATACAGTTAGTAAACAGACCCAGGAAACACAAATAATCCTTTGATTGTCCCTGATGTTAACACCTTCCCTGCCAGTGTCATTTATACAGTGATCAGTGCATATTTTTAGCACTGATCACTGTAATAATTTTACTGGTCACTGGTCGCCGCAATGTCGCAGAAGACATTTGATTTTTAAATTTTTTATTGGTTATGTTTTATAGCAGAAAGTAATAAATATTTTATTTAATTTTTTTTCAACATTGACGGTCTTTTTTGTTTATAGTGCAAAAAATTTAAAACCGCAGAGGTGATCAAATACCACCAAAAGAAAGCTTTGTTTATGGGGGAAAAAAAGTACAATATTATTTGGGTACAGCGTTGCATGACCGTGCAATTGTTAGTTAAAGTAAGGCAGTGCAGTATCGCAATAAATAGTGATTAAGGGGGAAAATCCTTTCGGTCCTTAAAGGGGTTGTAAAGGTAAACAAAAAAAATCCCTAAATAGCTTCATTTACCTTAGTGCAGTCCTCGTCTCGTTCACTTACCTCATCCTTAGATTTTGCTTTTAAATGTCCTTATTTCTTCTGAGAAATCCTCACTTCCTGTTCTTCTGTCTGTAACTCCACACAGTAATGCAAGGCTTTCCCCCTGGTGTGGAGTGTCGTGCTTGCCCCTCCCTTAAAGGTGAATGTCCAGTCAGCAATGGATTTTTTTAATGCTTTATTTCCAAGGCCCAACACGGCCAACATCAACATGAAGTAGGATAGGAAAGGTTGATGAAGCAGAAGAACATTTGCAGTATCAGGCCCAGGATAGTTTCTGTGAAAGCAAGCCTGCTTTCACACAATAGCACAGTTCCGCGCCACCTCTAGCCAGAGTGGGTGAAGCGCCTCCAGG